>CM038467.1:56247370-56507817 GCA_021464415.1 Lonicera japonica
ATAGTTAATTAGTAGCTTTATTTCTCTGGCCATACTATATCACATATTTATTGGTTGATGCATGTTTATATATTCTGTTGTATTATTGTGAGACTGCATATTTATGTCCCTAGAACAAAAGAAATTATTTGTGCCTTTCCAACACTGATAACTATTAATTTTATGATTATTATAGAAAACGCCTGCCAAAGCGGGGTTATCTTAAATCATCATAAATTAATAGAATGGAAGTTGGACATCCATAAGTCAGAAAAGTGTTGGTTTGATTTCACAAGGCCATTAAAACGGTTTTGGGCCTTGAGGCAAAGTGTTGAGAAGCCGAAACATAAGATGTAAAATTCAACAAACTAAGAGTTGAATAGAATGTAATTAACAAATGTTGCTTACCTAATTAACAATGTTTAAGTGAAAAGCCAAAGCTTTCTTAATACCTTGTGTAATACGGATCTTGGACCTACTATGTCCTAATGGGACAATTGCGTGTAAGACATAGTAGGAAATTTATAATAAGCATATTAAATGTTTGCATATGTTATTTTGCTGTAGATAGATGACGAACAATAACACAACCGCTTTTTCGTTGCGATCTGTCCTTGAGAAGGAAAAACTAAATACAACCAATTTCCTAGACTGGTTTAGGAATCTGAGAATTGTTCTCAAGCACGAGAGGAAAGATTATGTCCTCGGAAATGCTATTCCTGAAGAACCAGCAGCTAATGCTCCTCGTGCACAGAGAGATGCATATCAGAAGCATCTAAATGATGATTTAGATGTTTCATGTCTCATGCTTGCTAGCATGAATGCTGATCTGCAGAAGCAATTTGAAAATATGAATGCTTTCGACATGGTTAAGGAACTGAAGAGTTTGTTTCAGGAACAAGCTCGAGTCGAACGCTTCGAGACTACCAAGTCTTTATTTTCATGCAAGCTTCCTGAGGGAGGCTCAGTCAGTCCTCATGTACTCAAAATGATTGGGTACATTAATCACCTAGAAAGGTTGGGGACAACCATTAGCCAAGAGTTGGCCACTGATGTCATTCTCCAGTCGCTGCCTGAGTCATATGATGGATTCATTATGAATTTCAATATGCACAGCCTGGAAAGGACATTAACTGAGCTGCATGGGATGCTGAAAACAGCTGAGCAGAACATTGTTAAGAAAGTTAAGAATAATGCTCTGATGGTTCAAAAGGGAAAGGGTTTCAAGAAAGGTGGAAATGGAAAAGGAAAGTCCAATGCCAAAGGCAAAGGTAAAGCTACAGTTAAGAACTGGAAGAACAAGAAGCAAGATTCTGATCCCAACCCTAATCCACAAGCTGAAATGATATGTTTTCACTGCAATGAAAAGGGTCATTGGAGGAGAAACTGCAAGAAATACCTTGACGACAAAAAGAAGGGACTAGCCCCTTCGTCTTCAGGTACTTACGTTATAGAAGTAAATGTTACTTCAGCTTCTTCTACTTCTTGGGTATTAGATACTGGTAGTGCATCTCACATTTGTGCAAATGTACAGGGACTCAAAAGGAGTAGGAAGCTGGCTAAAGGAGAAGTGGACCTACGCGTTGGAAATCGAGCAAAAGTTGCCGCTCTAGCTGTAGGAACATTTGAGATTCCTTTGCCTTTAGGATTGATTTTAGAATTAAATAATTGTTACTATGTGCCTGATTTTAGCAGAAACATTATTTCTATTTCTTTGTTAGACGAAGAAGGTTTTGAATTCAATTTTCAGGACAAACGTTGTTCATTTTCTTTGAATAATATGCAATATGGTATTGGACAATTATTGGATGGTCTTTATATTCTAAATCTTGAAATACTTGTTTATAACGTGAATAACAAGAGAATCAAGTCTGATGATTCGAATCCTACTTATTTATGGCATTGTCGTTTAGGCCATATAAATGAGAAACGCATGTTGAAGCTCCATAAAGATGGTCTTCTAAATTCATTTGATTTTCAATCTTTTGAACGATGTGAATCTTGTTTGTTGGGAAAGATGACTAAGAGCCCTTTCAATGGTAACAATGATAGGGCAAGTGATCTTTTGGCCCTCATTCATACTGATGTGTGTGGACCACTAAACACAACTGCCAGAGGAGGATATCAGTACTTCATCACATTTACTGATGATTTCAGTAGATATGGTTATGTTTACTTGATAAAACATAAATCGGAATCTTTTGAAAAGTTCAAGGAATTTCAAAATGAGGTACAAAATCAACTTGGCAAAACTATTAAAGCTCTTCGATCAGATCGAGGAGGAGAATACTTAAGCCAAGAATTTAATGATCATCTTAAGAGTTGTGGAATTGTTTCACAACTTACTCCACCAGGAACACCACAATGGAATGGTGTATCTGAAAGGAGAAATCGAACACTGTTAGACATGGTTCGATCAATGATGAGTCAGACACTCTTCCAATATCATTTTGGGGATACGCCCTTGAAACCGCAGCGTTCACACTAAATAGATCTCCATCTAAGGCTGTAGAAAAGACACCTTACGAGTTATGGACTGGAAAGGTTCCAAGTCTGTCTTTTTTAAAGATTTGGGGTTGTGACGTTTTCGTCAGACGACTAATCACAACTAAATTGGAACCCAAATCTGATAAATGCTTCTTCGTAGGATATCCTAAGGAAACTAAAGGATATTATTTTTATAATCCAACCGAGAATAAAGTGTTTGTAGCTCGGAATGGAGTTTTCTTAGAAAGAGAGTTTCTTTCCAAAGAAAACAGTGGGAGCACTATACATCTAGAAAAAATTCGAGATGATAGTAATCTTAATGAAGAGCCCCAACAAAGTATGCAAATAGTTGCAGAAACTCCTGAAGAAGTTACAGTCTTAAGAAGGTCAAAAAGGCCACGTCGCGAACTTGAGAGATTATCACTTTTCGTCTTAGATGAGCAAGACCTAGTGTTGTTAGACAACAATGAGCCCTCGACTTTCAAAGAAGCAATGGAGAGCTCTAGTTCCGAGAAATGGCTTGAAGCCATGAAATCCGAAATGAAATCCATGGATGACAATCAAGTAATGGACTTGGTTGACATGCCAAATGGCTGTAGAGCCATAGGTTGCAAATGGGTTTTCAAAATTAAGATTGATAAAGATGGCAAGGTCGATGTCTATAAAGCTCGATTAGTTGCAAAAGGATATCGACAAATTCATGGTATTGACTATGATGAATCCTTTTCACCAGTTGCCATGTTTAAATCAATCAGGATCCTTTTAAGCATTGCCGCATATTATGACTATGAAATATGGCAAATGGATGTCAAAACTGCTTTCCTTAATGGATACCTTGAAGAGGATGTGTACATGACACAACCTGAAGGTTTTGTCGATCCAAGAAATGCTAACAAGGTATGCAAGCTTAAGAGATCCATATATGGTCTTAAGCAAGCATCTCGGAGCTGGAATCTTCGTTTCGATGAATCTATCAAAGAGTTTGATTTCAGAAAGAACGAAGAGGAACCTTGTGTATACAATAAAACTAGTGGGAGCGCGATAGTCTTTCTGGTATTGTATGTAGACGACATACTACTCATTGGGAATGATATTCCTATGCTTGAGTCTGTTAAGACCTGGCTGGGAAAATGTTTCTCAATGAAAGATTTGGGCGAGGCAGCCTACATATTAGGGATCAAGATCTATAGAGATAGATCAAGAAAACTAATAGGACTGAGTCAAAGTAATTACATTGACAAAGTTTTACGTAGGTTCAACATGCAAGACTCTAAAAGAGGGTTCTTGCCAATGACACATGGCACAACACTCAGCAAGACTCAGTGTCCTCAGACACAAGATGAGCGAGATCGCATGAGTAGAATCCCATATGCTTCGGCTATAGGTTCTATCATGTACGCTATGTTGTGTACTCGACCCGATGTAGCATGCGCATTGAGCATGACTAGCAGATACCAGTCAGATCCAGGTGAGAGTCACTGGACCGCTGTCAAGAATATCCTCAAGTACTTAAGAAGAACTAGGGATATATTCTTGATTTATGGTGGGGAAGAAGAGTTGGTTATAAATGGGTACACGGATTCTGGTTTTCAATCAGATAAGGATGATTTCAGATCACAATCCGGTTTTGTGTTTTGTCTCAATGGTGGAGCTGTGAGTTGGAAGAGTTCTAAGCAAGCCACAGTTGCTGATTCTACAACAGAAGCTGAATATGTTGCTGCTTCAGAAGCAGCAAAGGAAGCAGTATGGATAAAGAAGTTTATCACTGAACTTGGTGTCATTCCTAGTAGCACCAATCCAGTGGATTTGTATTGTGACAACAATGGAGCTATTGCTCAGGCTAAAGAGCCAAGGTCGCACCAAAAATCCAAACATATTCAGAGACGTTATCACCTCATTCGTGAGTTTATCAGTAATGGTGATGTGAAGATATGCAAGGTTCCCACAGACGAGAATGTAACTGATCCTTTGACTAAGCCACTTTCTCAAACTAAACATGATTGTCATTTTAGTGCATTAGGCATTCGTTTTGTGAATGAATGGTCCTAGTACAAGTGGGAGACTGAAAGAGATATGTCCTAGGACTATTCATAGATTATGATTTGTACTTGGATATCTTATGCTTATTGTTATTAATAAAGTTTATTTATTATACTTTATATTCTCTTGTAAATAATATATATTAATACTAGTTCATCAAGTACGTGACTTGGTTGTGGGATGCTAGTAATGTTATAATAATATTATTTAGATGTCCCTAATCATGTGTCAATAATCTAGGATCACATTGATATAATGATTAGAGTATGGGTCAGCTGATGACTATGTTCCACAAGTCATGGATATGGAGATATCAAGCTGAACACACTAATACTTGTTGGAGAACAAAGTATTGGACCGACCCGCTTTGGGGACACTGCGAGGAGTGTTACATAATGTCATCAGTGATGTTCCCCATTTGTGATATCGTATTATCCTCAGACCTGAGATCGCCATGATTACCAACATAGGGATTAGCATGTCAGGCATTATCAAACGTTGCTCTTAACCGAGTAATTATAAAGATGATGACCGAGCATACTATGAACTATGTAGTGGTATGTGGTTGATCAAGATGGGATTTGTCACTCTCATATATTGAGAGAGATATCGTTGGGCCCCTTGATAAGTATAATTAATATTTGCATGGCCATGCACAAATGAGTTGTCATTTGTTTTAGATTAATTATACTTAGAGATCAAGAAATAAAGATTGAACTATACAAGAATGACACTTGCCTAGTCTTGTGTTCAATCTAGATATCGATAGACAAAAGGAGTTAATATATGGAATATCAATTTAAGGTTGTGTCGTTTTTGACCTTTATTCCCTTTGGATAGTAGTAATGTTTTACTAGAGACCGCTTACTATTCGTATAATAAAACGGGCTTTTATTATACTGCCAAAGAGTGTAAAACCTACAGGGTCGCACACCAAAACGAGTTGGATCAAAACGAATTAAAATGGGCCAAGTTGGACTTGGGCCTAGTTCGTTTGTTGCTTAGGGTTCTCACTAGGGTTCCCTTATAAAAGGGAACCTTTGTTCATCCTGGCCGTCATGGGAAATTAACGAGAGGCTAGAGAGTCGAAATAATTGTGAGAACCCTAGAAGGCGCTAGTACACCAAGCAAGGATCTCATCCCGTTCGTGTGTGCATACCGTAGAGGCGTCGTAATTTCTACGCTAAGGACGACAACAACAGAAGGATTCGATCCATCCTGTTCGTTTTAGTAACATTGAATCACATATAAGGTATGTCTTCTGTCGATTTTATTGAACAGCATAGATCCTAGGGTTTAAGATTAGTGCGTAAATTTGTGTATGTGATGCATGATTACTGCCCTAATTCCCTACACTACCGGTATCAAATTTGGCTGGTAACTGACCATCGATCATCAACCAAGCACCGTCGGTTCAATTACTAGCCGAGTATGGCCGGTTTGATCCGTTTACAAGTTATGGTCTGAAAATGTCACCTCTATTCAAATTAATGTATAAAGCCATTTTTTCTATCTGCATTTTATTATAGGGTGAGTATCCTTTTCTTGGTTAACCAATTTAAAACAAATGCTGAGTTCATCTCGATGGTAATTTTGGGAATTTAAAATTACTGACGCTCTCAAGCAATTTGCATACCCATTTTGATAGCATAAATCTCAGCTCGATCTATCCACTTCCATACACGCAATATTAGAAGAGAATGCCCATAGCCATTTATGAATACCGTTTTTAATTAGGACCGGCATTTTTGACCCAAAAATTGAAAACCGATTGAAAAATTCTGAGCTGATTGAAAAAAAATCCGAACTAAATCAAACTGATTTTAAACAATAATCATATATCGGTTGCTGATTTGAGTTCAGTACTGTATCGATTTTCAAAATGATATGGCTCGATTTTATCGAATTGAATTTCTAATTTTGTTTATATATATAATTAAAAGTTTTAAGTTAAAACCCCTCAGAAGGTGAGATAAAAGATTAAATGCAATTACAATTTACACATAGTTCTTCCCAGGTGGGATACGGCACAAAATTATAACTTAATGAGTAAATCTTTAATGAATTTGGATGGCTATCAGGTTTACCCGTTTAACACGAAATGATACAAGTTGGCTATGGGTTCACTTTTAACGAATTTGGTGAATCATTAGACCCGTTAATTTTTTTTTTTTACTTTTAATACAACTAAAATTTATTGAATCTTATTACAGTTGGTCTGTACTTATTTTAAATGTCATGAATATTTATCCCAACTTTTGAAGTAATCTTATTTATTTATTTAGTAGTAAGTCCCAAATAATCAAATATTATCTATTAAAGGATCAGCATTTTGGTGCCTTTGCAGGCAGGACAAACATTTAAAAAAAGACACTATTTTGTACATAGTCCTGTTTATTATTTAGATTTTAAAAATAATATATCAGTTTTATTAGTTTTAAGTATAATGTCTATTATGCCGTTAAGATATAAACTATTGCACCCTTAAATTTAGCGAAAGATCGAAAGATTTAAAATTAATAATAAAAATTACGTTGCCTCGGGTGTATCTTATTTTGACATTTTTCTCCTCCTTTTTTTTTTGAGGAATTTTCTTTACTTTTTCTCTTTTGTATTAAAGGCAATAATGTAAATTAATTAACTATTTTTTGACATATAATACCTAATAGTTTTTGAATAATTTTGTTTTTATATATTTTTTGCAGTGATACATAATTTTCTACTACTAATTTTAAGCAATTTGTATAGATTTTGATACGTACACCTATTAAATTGTGCTATAATGTTGCTATTAGCACTTTAGGAACAAGGAGGAAAAATCAACCAGGATATAGTGGACCTACTAATATTGCCGTTAACAAAAATATACAAATTAAAAGGAAATCTTAATTTTGAATATAGAAAAATTTGTATTTTTATTTTAATATTGTAAAGACGCGACAAATCTATTAATTAAGGGACACGAGGTCCAATAACCAGTATGAGAATAAAAAGTCTCATCTCTTCCGAGATGAAGCAAAATGAGCATGACGTGTTAATTCACTCGCTACTGATTATTAGCAGGGGAAGAAAATTACAAGCATGACGTATTAATTTGTATATAATTTGTTGTTGGTGTTCCAATAGTTGTCTTTAGTTTTTTAATATATAGTTGCTGCCGCTGACTTCACGTACGTATTTCAGTAATTACCACCAACAACTTTGCCTGCCTGATCATTACCGATGAGAACTTTGCATTCAAGCTCTCTTTCTCACTCTTATTTTTTTAATTATTTTATTTAATCGTGGAGGTAAAACTCAAAATAATTTTAACTATTACTTTTAAGTTTAAATTATAACCATGATTTAAAAAATGTTACATGCCATTTCAAATTTAACAAATTAATTAGGATTCTCAGAATACTCCCCCATAGTTTTGTAAATAGGACGTGGACGTGGAAGATTCGTTACCATAAACCGTGGAGGTGACACTTTATTAATTGTAAGCCGCCCTAATTACACCCACCATATCACTCTCTAACACTTCATTTTTTCCTAACAATCTTTTAGTATTATTTTCGACTCACTAACTCCTTTGGTATATATTCTCTCTCTCTCTCTCTCTCATAAAAAAAGCTTTGAAACAAATAAAACTCTAGCAACAATATGTCAACCTCTTCTCTTCTCTTTTTCCTTTGTTTCTTATCCTCCTTTTCATTCCTTCCCCGTTTCTCGTCACTCTTGCTTTGGATTAAGCTCTCTTATTTGGCCTCAATCTGTACAATAATAGATAAATCATGCATATAAGCATCCACAAGAAAGGAAAGAACTATCCCATCAACAAGCATTGATCACAAAGTCTAAATAATTTGTGCAAATATTATTTGATTAAGTCCAGCCTTACTCTTGAATCACATAGATTTTCGTGATGACGGCTGTATTTAAAGGAAAAAAATATTAAATAATATCACCACCGTTGGTGGTGGTTTGCCCCACCTAGCTACAACTCATGTCGCCAACCATTTCTTTTATCTCCGTGGTGCTGCCACCACTTCTAGCTGCTATGGATGGGCACATCAGCCCTCACATTTCCATCCTTTACCATCTCTACCCTCCCTATTACCTTACTAGTGCATCCACCCGGGGCGGATCCAGGAAATTTTAATGGGGACTATACAATTTTCAACAACGTAACATATTTAATATAAAAAATGTAAAGTTCCATTATAAAATAGAAAAAATATAAAGTTGCACTACAAAACACACACCTTTCAAAGTTCGATATTGCTAAAATTGTGTACAACGTTTTTTTAAGTCATGGAATCTGTCAATGATTGACTCGGTACTAATATTTTTTGCAATTTTTCTTTCAATGAAGATAGTCAAAAAATTTATAAGAATTTCCCTCTCTCTATTATTTTTTTATTTATTATTTGGGGGCTTACAATAGAAATTTCATACACTTAATTTATATATATATATTAAAAAAAAATTGGGGGGACCATGGCTCCCCTTCCAATGCACATACATCCGCCGCTGGCATCCACACTCCCTTGCATCTTCAGCTGCCGCCACATAAACCTGAAACCTAGTTGTGCTGTCCCATGGTTTAGCCGCTGGTCAGTTGCCTCCACCAATGGGAAAAATGCGTATTTGATTTATATTGTTTATAACTTTTATAATGTCTAAATGTGTGTCTAGTAGATATATTACATAGTAGAAGACATTTTATGTCATAGATTTTCTTCCATCGAAGTGTGGTAACAAATTCATATGAAAGTACAGTCTTAAAGCTAGAGTTAATTATGCCATATCATATATGCTTACTCATCCAATTTATGCCAGGCCTTTAAAAAAAAATAGAATTCACATAATTTAAGGGATCATAATTTTAATTTCCTTAGATCATGTCTAGGTTTTTTGAATTTTTTCATGTTTTGTTTGACTTTCAAAATTGAATGTTGTTGTGATAAATTTTAATACTCGCAAGCGCACGAATCAATTTATAATATAGCGTATAAGCGAGATCGATCCCACAGAGACTCGCACAATATGTTTAAATTTTATCTTGTTAATTTTTCACTATGTAGCCAAGAATAATTGATGAGAATCAAACTAATTAAACAAATCAAATAAAATAAAATAAAGCAAGTAAATTAAATTAATAGAACTAAATTAAACACTACTAAGCAAGATAATAAAATTAATAAATTAATTGACTAGGGTTTTCGAGTTATATATTTAATATCATCTTCCTTAGTATTCATGCGCATAAACTCTACTCTTATCTCGCACTAATTTGGTCTCTCGACTCTATTAGATGCGGAAAAAAAATTCATTCAAGTTCAAGCAATTAATAAAATTCAATTGTAATTCTTCCACAGCCAAACTAATGTATAAAATCAAAACACTCACTATATCCATCAAAACACACCCTATATCCGCTCTTAACAAATTATAAGGTGAATCCAACAAAAAATAATGAGAATCCAACTTTATTTTTTTATCAATTAAAATAGGCATCCAATAGGAAAAATTGTATTTAACATTAAAGCATTAAATTGGTAGAGTCAATTGGCATGAATACGTGCAATAGAATCAATTAAATATACTCATCCTAACCATAGCACAAATTTACACTAGCATAATAAAATTAAATAACAAACAAGATTAAAAAAAAAAACTTACTTGGCATTAATAAAAAAATAAAATTAAGTCTTCAATCTTCTAATCTTCAAAGCAAAAATAAAAGAAAAGAAAGACAAAGAAAAGAGAGGAGAAGAGAAAAGTCCACGGCAGTGGCTGCTGCTGCCCTTCAATTGCGTGGCCATCTTCTCCATTTATAATTTGGAAAATCCTCATTTAATTAGGATTAGGTTTATTTATGGGCTTAGACTTGGTTAATGGATCTTTGGGCTTTGCAAGGCTAGTGGACTGCTAACTAATTAAATACAATTGGGCTGGCTGTTGAATCATATGATTTTGGGCTCATATTAAAATACAACTTGAATTTTCGTCCTTATTAACTGCAGAATTTTGCGTCGCAATTTCGGACTCCGAAATGGCTAAATTTAACAAAATGCTGAACTGGAAAGTTGTAGCTCTCGAAATTCTCTTCAATTTAGGCTCAAGAATCGCATTATTTGGAGTTTCGAGTAAAAAGTTATGCCTCTGAAAGTATTGACCACTTTAGGTGTCTTCACAAGCTTTAATTTTGCTATTTTTTCTATCTTCTTAAATTCTTTTCTATTACCTGAAAAACATTAAAAAAATATAAATATTAGTAATAATTTATGCTCTTCAAATTATAAATTAACATAATAAATCATATCAATTCTTTGGCGCATCAAATGTAACATAAACGCTTCATTTCATGCGCAATTCTATATTAGGGGCAGCAATGGAAAATACATTTTTTAATGATTTATTTTTATTTAATGTAATTTTATTTTTGATTTGTCCTAGTGACATAAAATTGTCATTTTCCAAAAAACTTTATACTTTAAAAAAGAGAATAAAAACTTGTGTCCTTGAATAGATAGATTAAGGAGCATTCGTCATTTAGACCAAAAGCCCCTTATTTATTTTCTTTTATGGTCTAAATCACTTTTGATAGGATGGAATAGTTATTTCACCTCTAGGCTAATCATAAGAGGACACATGGCAATCCTTACCAACGTGAGATAGCGTTGCAAAGAGGTCTGAAACCCAGTGCTATGTGGACATCGAGCTCGTGGGGATGTTAGAGCAAGGTTTAATCTATGTTCTAAACCACATATGTTCAGAGCTCAGCCTCCAGAGTTCATTCGCCAAGCTAAGGTGAGCCCTATCTAATCGCTCTGTCAAAATGGTTGAAGGTGGCATGGGCGATTGCCACCAACTCTGCAGGAGGCACCGAACCTTACTCAACTTCATTAAGTACATACCAATTGCATTTAATGATCCGGATTAAAAGGAGAAGCAAGGTCAACAGTCAAGCATGCTGCAATGATGGAAGGGTGGCTGAAAGCCAACTGCTCCGAGTTTGGTGGACGTCCTTCTTCTTTGATATATATATATAGAACGAAGCATTTACTTCCCTCACCAACCAAGTAATCAAGCAGGAAACTAGAAATAGAGAGAAGAAAGTAAACAAAATAGTGAGTAATATAAGGAATAAGGTCAAAGATGCATTATAGAGCTCTTAGGCCCAGGGAATTAAGACCTTGATTAGCATATAACTCCTCCAACACTTGTATTGAAAGGATAAAGTTATCTGCGAGATAAAAACTATTGTAATCAGAACCTATTTGTTATAATAATACAAGGCGGCCCTGAGTGCCGAGCTCTATTCATAGAGGAGGATTAGCCTTTACCCATATAAAGGGAGAACCTCCGCTATATATCATTGTCTTGTCTACCTTTTGTTTGATTATAATAAAAGTGCTATTTTTATTTACCATTGTAGACACCCCGATCCGTGACCCCCGCAAGAACCCTAACGACCTTCAAGAACTACTATTTTTGGGCCCAGGACCCATCCGAGCACCCGAAACTACCCCGAAAGGGTTTGTTGGCCAACAAACCTATTTTTAAGAGAGATTGTCGCACGACATATCACATTGTCGCGCGACAATCACTGATATGTCGCGCGACAATCCTACTATGACACGCGACAATCCCTCCTGACACCAGACCATCCACTCTCTGACACATCAGTCTGTCAAAAATATCACTTCAGCCGTTAGCCAACACCCCCAAGCATTATGAGTTTAAAACCTGGCTTTCTAGATTTTATCAAGCATTCTCCATTATTATCGTTTCATTTCTGAAGAATTATCGAATCTATTCCCGACACTCGACGTGTCCCGTCTCTAGAATCGAATTCTCAAAAATATCTGAAGAAGGAAAAGATTATCATCGCCGAAAATCTCTCCGCCATATTATTTTCTTATTATTATTCTCGTCGGAAAGGTAAAGAAAGTCTCTTATAGTATTTAACATTGAATATATGTGTACTTGTTTCATTTATGTTGTTCTGTCCACGTTTTATTTGAATAAAGTTATTGCCAAGTTGCAAATAGTCTATCGTTTTCAAAACAAAAGACCCTGATAAAACCATCTGCAAAACCAGAAGAGTAAGTACATTACCATCCGGATAAAATCCTGTTTTCAAAACCCGGACCAGTAAAACTTACTTAGGAATCAAAAACTCGGTATATCCTATCTGTTTCATAGATTGCGATACGTCCGGTAGAACTCCTCTCAAGAGTTCCAATTCCATATTGAATTAGTTCCACTATAAGATCCAAACCTTTTTCCAAAATAAGTCAAAACTCGAGAAAACCGTCATTATCCGAAAAATAAAACGGGAAACTCCATCTCTAAAGAAAATAACCTTTGTCACTTATATTTGCATTTCTCAAAACTCAACATCGGATCTTGGAACATAAAGGTTCTTCATCCCTTTTTCCAGTTTTCCCAAATTAGGGTTTCCATTTAAAAAGTAGTAGACTATCAGTAAAAGCATCCAAGTTTTTCAACATAGAATAAACATATAAAGACCTCTAGAGACCGAAAGGGCGGAATGGGTGCTTAACACCTTCCCAAACCGTAATATAGTTTCTGAACCCTATAGAATCCTAGTTTCGTAGACAAACGTGTAAAGGAAGGCTTATCTGTAGCCTCTCCTCTTAAACGACCCCTTTTTGTCCGTTTTCTCGTAAAATGTACTGACGACTCTGAACGAACCCCTTTGCATCTAGAATAGACGTAGGGACACCCAATATGAATTATCGAAGAAAAATGGAACAACGGAATCCGTTCCGACCCTTCAGACGCCCAATCACGGGAGCGAGACCCGGGGGTCGCATTTGCGAATTCTCACAGTGGCGACTCCGCTTGGGACCTTAGAAAACTAGACTCTTATATGTGGAATTTTGTTTATTTGTTGAATACTTGCTTTTACTGCTTTTCCTACTTGTGTTAATTGATTGAGAAGAAACATGTTTTTTTTTTTTAAAAAAAAAGCGGAGTTTTTCAAAATACGTAATCAAGATAAATGATATTTGTGACACAAAATTTTTCAAACTTTACACGCACTTTCACAAATCATGCATTGGTTCTACGAGTGTGAATTTACCCCAAACCCTCGGAAGTATTATAAGTGAGTAGGGAGTTGGCTTGCTTGGGCCAATATAAACCGAAAGCATTTACTTCCACTCTCCTTGGCCAAGTACGCCCCCGAGGTATATCGAGTGACGAGAACACTCACGTACCCGGGAAGTATATCAAAAGGCTCTTGCACGTACCCGCCCCGGGGGTATATCGCAAGGTCTTGCCAAATAGGAGGGAGCCTGAAGCCTTAACCGTTCGTACACCTGCGCTGCATATAAGATCGAGTCGAGTTAAAACACTTGTCAAACAGCCATAGGGGATGTACCACCTTACGGCTTACTTCGCCACGTGGTTTCATCTACAGTCGTGAAGCGACGACAGACTGGAAGGTTAGGCCGGTCGAGATCACACCGGGAGACTAGTAAGACCAAGCACACTTGAAATGGCCGATGAATGCGAGAACCAAGAGACAGATCAGAGCCTAGCCGAGGCGTCTGCACCTCAGCCTACTTTAGCCGAGATGCACCGTCTGTTAACGACTGTCAGCATGAATGTAGCAAGCCTCACAAGCGAGCAACTGAATACCCGAGTTCGAGTAGAGGAATTGTCAGCCGTACGGATCGCACCACTGGGGTTTGAACGACTACCACCGAATCGAGATCAAGGGCGGTCCCGTTCAAACTGATCCTAACAATCAGAACCAATGGGCCCCGAATTCAGGCCCCACTTACCAACAACAAGAGCCACCCATCATCTGGCCACAACCTCAGCAAGGCCTCGATCCCCAGTACCAACCGTGGCCACAAGTCCCCGCAAGACCTATTCCACTACCGGCCCCAGTAGCCCCTCCCAATGAATACCCAGACATCAACCGACTCCGGGCAGTATATGCGGAATCGGTTATAGCTCGGGAATAGCCCGACGAGGTGTCAAGAGAGAGCGAAGAGATGAAGAAACTGAAAGAGCAGATGAAGGTTCTACAAAGAGGGATTTCTCTGATAAAAGGGGCAGACGAGATCACATATATGAACGCCTTCTCCCTCTACCCAGAAGCCAGACTGCCTCAGGGATTCAAGCTCCCTTCTATCACCAAATTCACCGGTACCACACCCCCCAAAACCCATCTTCAATCCTACATCAGATCCATGCAAGTGTCCGGCTGTGGAGAGTCGAAGCTGGCTCAGGCCTTTCACATGACTCTCACGGGGGCCGCCCTGAGATGGTTTTTTGATCTGGAAAGACACCACACAAAAACTTGGGGGGATATTGTCAAAGAGTTCATGGCCAAGTACGGGTCCAACGAGAATTTGGAAATTACCCAAAAATACCTAGAAATGGCCAAGCAAGGCGAGAAAGAGAGTTTCAGCGACTTTGTCACCCGCTAGAGAGAAATGGCCTCCCAAATGTCTAAGCGGCCCAATGAAGAAGAGCAGTTGGAGATCATACAGAAGAATTTTACTCTAGCTGTATTGAACTGCATGGGAAAGCACGTATTCCCACACTTTAGAGCCCTATTAAGTATGGGGTCACAAGTAGAGGAAGAGTTGGCCAAAAAGGCGGAGACGGATACTAAGAAAGCCTCTTAAACCGGGAGAAAGACGGCCACTCCAGCCGTAAACCAACTAAGCTCATACCCGTATCAACAAAACCCATTTCAACAGTCACCACAAGTCCCTCCAATGAATTGGCCTGCACAAGGAGACTCTACGAGCACCGAGGCCAAGAAAAGGAGAAATTTCTGCACCCTCCCCACTACTCTGGTAAAAAGCCTGGAACTACTCCGGAAAGCCGGACTGATCACTCCGCTCAACCCGCGCCCCCCACCAAACCCCATTCCCGGCACCTGGAGAATGAATGAGAACTGTGCATACCATCAAGCGGCAGGCCATGACACGGAACGCTGCTTGGCTCTTCGCCATCGTATCCAGGACCTTATTGAAGCCGGAACCATCCCCGCACCCGGCGGGCCCAATGTTACCAACAACCCCCTTCCCAATCATGCTCCACCTGCGGGAATTAACGCCTTGACCACTGATGAAGAAAGCTTTGACCCCGTAGGACTCATCCGGGATGACCCAGCCTATAAGGCACCCGTTATGCTACCGGCAAGAACTCAAGTTGCCCCAGGCCTCAATCCGATAATCGATCAATGGATGGCCAAGATGAACTTCCTACCTGGGCAGGGCATAGGAAAGACAAATCAGGGGATCTCGCAACCACTCATAATCAAAACCAATCCCGAAAAATCTGGGATAGGATGGACCCAAGAGAAGAAGGGACAACAGTGGAAACCACGAGGCCCTCCTAAGGAGACAATCTGTATGACAGAAACCTCCCCCGGGACTTTCAGTTGGTTGGAAGAGCCAGAGACATCAGAAATCTCAGAGGGATCAGACCCAACATCCCTTTGGATACAACATATTACCCGTTCAGGAAAGGTATACCAGCCACCACTAATGGAGGCCGAGAAATCACCACCTCCTAAGGAAATAGGAGAAGACCGGGTACTGGAACAGTTAAAGAAAACGCAGGCACACATCACCATTTGGGGCCGCCTTTGTCAAACTCCTAGATGATGCCGTCATATCACCCGATTCCACCCCAGAACAACTGCCAAACATGATTGGGTCACTCACAATCCAAAGAAGTCTGTCATTTTCAGATGAAGATTTATCTCCATTAAGAAGGAAACACAGCCTGGCCCTCCATATCACTGTCCGAACTCGGGGGAAAATCTTGCCGCAAGTCCTCATCGACAACGGATCAACCATAAACGTTTGCCCCCTAAAGACCGCTAGATGCTTGGGTATCTTGGATTCAGAGCTTTCTCCATCCGCCGTAACCGTCAGGGCCTATGACAACACTAGGAGAGCCGTTTTGGGTTCTCTGAAACTCGATCTCATGGTCGGTCCCGAAAACTTTCTGGCCGACTTTCAAATCATAGACATTCCCTCTAGTTTTAACCTACTGTTGGAAAGGGCATGGCTACACGACATAGGAGCACTCCCCTCCTCCCTACACCAAAAGATCAAGATACCGTTCGAAGGGAACGTAATCACCATCCAAGGAGATCCTGAAAGGACCTTGGCGGCTCTGGAGTTACCTATTTTGGGCATCGGGAGTCAAAGCATACAGTTGGGAGGCTTTTCTTATGAGCCTCGAGTACGAACTCTCAGCACCCAGATAATCAAGTATCTTCCCCTGACAATATCCCCGGTCTCAGCACCAAGATCACAAACATGTTGAGAATGATGAAATACTTACCTGGAGCCAGTCTGGGAATGGGACAGCCAGGACTACTTCAAGCCTTGGAACCGGTAATGAAGTACGAAAGAGAAGGTTTGGGGTACCAACACACCGAAGAAGACAATCAAGAAAAAATGGGTCGAGGGCATCAGTATCCGAGTTTCAGCTCTCTGAACGGGTTTTTTGTCAAAGAAGGAGAGGACTTCCCCTTTTGCGGCTTTCAAGAGCCTTGGAGAAACAGCGACGGAGAGAACCTTCCAGGATGGGAAATCTTCTATGAAGAGGACCTGTATGTCAAGAAAAACATCATACACAGCTTCTCTACCAAGTTGACAATCGGGTCGAAGGAAGAAAATGAAGACAAGAAGGATGAGGAGGAAGAAATGATCGGAGATCTCTTCGACATCATGGCTCTGGGGGATAACGAGCCAAGAGACGACCCTGTACACTTGATATACGCTGATCCAGACTACCAAAGAGAAAGGAAAAAGAGTGAAATTGTAAGGGTGAGAGGTGAGAATGAGGGTAAGGCTAGGGAAGAGCCACTCCTAGATTTACTTTTTAAACTTATACCTGTAAATACTATTATCAATGAAGAAAACCCTGTTTTGCATTATCCTGTTATTTTTAATTCTGTAATTGCTTATATGGAATTGGAAAGACTAAACGAACACCCTGAACGGGAAGAGCAGCGTATACAGAGAGAGGAAGGAGACACTCTTGTAATTAACCTCGGGACAGAAGAGGAAAGAAATGAGGTCCGCATTGGGGCAAGCCTGAGTGAAACAGAAAGAAAAGAATTCACACAAACTCTGAAAGAGTACGTGGACGTCTTCGCCTGGTCTTATGCGGATATGCCAGGATTGAACAGTCAGATAGTCATGCACGAGATACACACCAAGCCGAAGTTCAGACCTGTCAAGCAAAAGTTGAGAAAACTTACGCCAGAATGGTCCCTGAAAGTAAAAGAAGAAGTGATGAAACAACTGAGTGTAGGGTTTTTGCGGGTGATCGAGTACCCTTTATGGTTAGCTAACATTGTGCCCGTTCCAAAGGCAAGTGGAAAGGTCTGCATGTGTGTGAATTACTGAGATCTTAACAAAGCTTACCCGAAAGATGATTTCCCACTACCCAAAATCGATTTGATAGTAGATAATACTGCCAACCATGCCCTGAAATCATTTGTAGATGGTTTCGCGGGATATAACCAGATCAAGATGCACCCGAATCACCAGGAGAAAATAGCATTCATCACACCGTGGGGAACATACTGCTACACCGTTATGCCATTCGGGCTGAAGAACGCCGGGGCAACGTATCAGAGGGCAGCTACAGCTATCTTCCACGACATGATTCACAAAGAGGTAGAGGTGTATGTGGACGACATGATAATCAAGTCCAAGGAGAGGGAAGGCCACGTACCAGCCCTGCGAGCCTTCTTTGATCGGCTCTGCCAGTATCAGATAAGACTCAACCCGCAGAAATGTGTGTTCGGGGTAACCAAAGGAAAGCTCCTGGGCTACATCGTTAGTAAAAAGAGAATCGAGATAGACCCTGCCAAAGTTCGAGCTATCCAAGACATGCCCGAGCCTCATACCGAGAAAGAAGTCCGAGGATTTTTGGGTAATTTGCAGTACATCAGCAGGTTCATCTCTCAGCTTACTCAAACTTGCGAACCCATCTTCAAACTCCTAAGGAAGTCTTCACCAGGAGAATGGGGCGATCAGTGCCAGGAAGCCTTTGATAGGATAAAGGACTACCTCTCCAGCCCCCCAGTATTAGCCCCACCACAAACTGGACTACCACTAATCTTGTACCTAACCGTCACTGATTCAGTCGCGGGAGCAATGCTAGCCCAACACCTGACTGATACTCTGAAAGAGCAGGCCATCTATTTCCTCAACAAGAAGCTGTCCCCGTTTGAGATGAACTACACACCATTGGAGAAATCATGCACCGCTCTCGTCTGGGTAACACAGAAACTACGGCACTACATGCTAGTTTTCTCAGTCATCCTGGCATCACGGATTGATCCGTTGAAATACCTTTTCGAGAAACCGGCTCTCTCGAACTGAATGGCAAAATGGTTATTTCTACTCTCTAAATTTGACATCACCTACATGACCCAGAAGGCAGTCAAAGGCAAGATCATAGCTGATTACCTGGCCCACAATCTAATATTGGGAGACATGCTAGAAGAAGCCGAGTTCCCCGACGAAACCATCATGAATGTTGAGATCGATGAAAATTGGAACGGGATAGGCATCCTGTTAGTCTCTCCAGACCAAACTCACTCCCCAGTATCATATCGTCTAGATTTTTTCTGCACCAACAACATGGCTGAATATGAAGCCTGCATACTCGAGTTAGAGATCGCTCTTCAAAAGGGTATAAAGAGAATACAGGTATACGGAGATTCAGCACTAGTGGTCCACCAAGTTCTGAAGGAATGGAAGATCAGAGATTAGAAATTAGTCCCTTACCTCGCCCGACTGGAAGATGTCGCGGGAAAGTTCGAGCATGCGGAGTTTTACTATGTCCCCAGGTCTCAGAACAGTTTTGCTGACGCACTGGCAATCCTGGCATCTATGATCGATATCCCGGAGGGGATGGAAAAAATAACTCTTACGGTACAAAAGAAGTCAGAACCAGCACACTGCATGGCCTTGGAGGTAGAGAATGAAGCGGAAGGGGATTCAACCATTTGGTTTTACGACATCTGGAACCTATTGAAGAACTATCAGTATCCCGAGAAAACAGACAAGAAAACGCGGGTCACACTCAGAAGATTAGCATTAGGATTCATACTCTATGCCGGAAGATTGTATAAGAGGAACTACGACGGGACTCATCTTCAATGTCTCACCGAAGAAGAATCAGTCAGAATGATGGATCAGATACATGGGGGCGATTGCGGACCTCATATGAGCGGACATACGCTTGCCCGCAAAATCATCAGACAAGGTTATTTCTGGTCTACCCTGCAGACTGACTGCGCTAACCACGTATGCCGTTGTCATAAGTGCCAAATTTATGCTAAATCCCAGAAGCTTCCTCTGAAAGAGTTGTACAACATGACTGCTCCCTGGCCTTTTGCAACCTAGGGAATTGACGTCATTGGGAAGATCTCACCCAAAGCCAGCAACGGCCATGAATTCATACTAATGGCCATCGACTACTTCACCAAATGGGTGGAAGCCGAGTCTTTCCAGACCCTGGATGCCAAGAAAGTTGCCCGATTCATCAAAAGAAATATTGTTTGCCGGTATGGGGTCCCACACGAGATCATCTCGGATAACGGCACCCACTTCGAAGGAGAAGCTAATACAGTCATGGAAGAATACGGTATCACCTGACACATGTCTTCGCCATATAGGCCACAAACCAATGGGGCAGTTGAAGCCGCCAACAAAAATCTGAAGAGTATCCTAAGAAAGATGACCGATACCTGCCGGGACTGGCCGGAGAAATTACCATATGCATTGTAGGGATACCGTACCACCGAGAGGGTCTCCACCGGGGCAACCCTATTTTCTCTTACATACGGGATAGAAGCAGTCCTCCCCGTTGAGTTAGAGGTCCCCTCCCTCAGGGTAATGCTAGAGAATCAAGTCAATGAACTGGAGTGGGTCCAGGCAAGTTATAACGAGCTAGCCCTACTGGATGAAAAGAGATTAAAAGCCGCATACCACCATCAAGGGTATCAGAAGAGAATCGCTCGAGCATTTAACCAGAAAGTGAGGACTCGGGGTATCAATGAGAACGATATCGTATTGAAAAAAATTCGAGAGCCAGCCAGAGATCCGAGGGGTAAGTTCGGGCAGAAGTGGACAGGGCCGTATATCGTCAAAGACATCAATACAGGGGGTGCCGCTATACTCGCTGATTTGGATGGACAGTTACTGCATTCTCCGGTCAACATAGACCGACTGAAAAAGTATTACCAGTAGATATAACATGTATAAATAAGAACTACGTAAACCTGAGCCCCAACTCAAAACTTTTTCTCTTTGTAAAAATCAAAAAGGGGAACGTAGGCAACCTGAGAAGTGACTTCAGGCCCGGTTTAAACCTTGTAAAGAAATTTATTTTCCATAAACAGGCCTTCATATATTATTAAAGCAGTGGTTCAGAACACCGAAGGTTACGAAGGAGATACAAAAATACAGAAGGGACTAATCCCTCGGGGTTGGCCACACTGGGTCCTCAGTAGCCAAATCAATCCGAGCCTCGTCCAAGATCTGATACGCAAAAACAATGTTATCATTAGTAGCCTCAGTATCCATGAATCGGAACCATTCCATTTGAAAGGGGTCGTCAATCAGTTCTCCTTCCAGGGATTGCCAGCAAGAGCGGATAATATCAGCCCGGAGGGGCCGGGTAATACCAAAACGGGCATAGTTGAACTGACGAGTTAGTCGAGCACGCCACATCCTCTCTACCGATAAAGAAACATGTGGGGTCACAAATTTGGACTCAGAAGAGAAGTTGTTCAGACCAAGGGGAACCTCTTGAGGAACGTTAAACTGCCGAAAAAGACGTCCGAGGAGATAAAAGGAGGTAAACCAGAGCCCGCGTTGCCGAACGTAGTTCTGACCCCCAGTGCTAAGTACCATCGCCCTTAGCTTCCACCAAGGAATGTTCCACCAAATAGCCCGAAAGTTCTCTGAAAACCACACTGTCCAATCAGAGGAAGACATGGTCAAAGCCCTAAAGAGGGGACGACGGAAGAAATGTGTTGGATTATCGAGCCGAATCCCGTTGAAACCCACCGATCGGAAGCGCTCCGGCAGCCACATGTATAGTAAACGCGGACTCCCCCTGAAGAAGGGTGAAGCCCCCCGTTGAACCTCATCGAGACCATTCAGGGTCTCTGCAAGAACGATCGGCACTATAGACTCCTCATTTCTAGCCTGGTAAATCAGACTCAGAGTAGTCGGATCAACACGTGAAGAACCCGTCACCAGTAACATATCAGAAACCATGCAGATCAGGGCCGCTGCAGTACGCCCCACGCCGTAAAAGGCCTTATCTTCATAACGATGAAAGAACCTCACCATTTTATGGAGGTCAAGGAGTCCGTCGGCAATAAAACCATCACAGGCCGCTTGGGGAATGTCTAACAAAGAAATTAGCATATCTCGAAGACCGATTTCTTCTATGGGGACTGCCATTGGTAGACGAACGTCCGAACGCAACAGCCAAGAGAACTCCTCGTAAGTCGGACAAAGCTCATCTAATCCAAAGCAAAAAAGATGGTCCACAGGACTCCAAAAATACAAGGCACCTAACAGAAAGGAAAAATCAATGGGACGATGGCACCAGCCTGCTAATGGACTAAAAGCACCGAAGTTTATACCATTTTCAGAAGATATCAAAGCATCTCGAGCGTTGACGTAAGAAAAATCAGATTTTGTGCGATAAGAGGACACTTTTGGAAGGTGTAGGGATGAAGGAAGGAAGATGGGTGTATTTATAGCAAAAAAGAGGAACCTATGCCTGTTTGTCGCGCGACAAACCCATGTCCAGGAGGGATTGTCGCGCGACAAACCCATCTAGAGGCACCCTATTTTTGTTTTCCTTACACATAGCAGTCATTTTTGCCAAAAGAATCACTTTTGGATGCTTTCTTGTTCTCACTTTGTTCTTTTTACAGGAAACATAAGTATCACTACGCTACAAGGTATGGCTTCTAAAACACCGACTCATGTATATATATATATCTTTCACAGACAGAGAATAAAAGTATAATCAGACACAAATAAAGATGTTTCATAAATCCAATAACAAGCAGTTTTTTAAACTAAATATCTGTATAAACATGTCTAAATAAATACATATCTGTCCGAACTAACATTAAATGCAGAAAGGAAAAAACTAATCTACTCGAGCGCGTTTTGACACGCTCCCACTATCACCCGAGCCCTCCTCGGGAGTAAGATCAACGACTGGGATGCCGGGAACTGGGGGAACTGCCGCCTGGGAAGGCCCGTAGACTGAACCGGTGCCGTCGGGTGGATCACCGAGGATCAGGATCGCCTAAAAGTCCGACTGCTACTCCGCCTAGACTCCAACCGGGCATGAGAGGAAGTCAAGGGGTCGTTCGGACGTAGGGAGACGTCAATAGCCTTCTGATAGTCACGCTTGTAGGCTGGAGGGTCTCGACCGACGTACTGGGGAAGGTTCCAGCTGTAGAGATACTGGGCGCGCCAAGCCCGTATATCTGCCACCCGCACACTCACCCTCTGTAAGAAACATAAGATAAGAAAGTTAGCACAGTCGAGAGAATAAATAAGTACAGATAAAATCAAGAGAAGGTAAAGAAGGTACCTCGTCACCAGGGCGACCACCCAGATAGTCGAAAGTATCCTCAGGAAGAGGGAACTCCGGGACGGGATATCGACGTAAGACGGAGCCGACATAAGAGATATCTCCGGGAAGTGGGGGTAGATCTACCCACAGAATAGACGACCCCGCGGGAACAGCTGCAGAAGTGGACCCTCCCTCCTCACAGATAGGGAACAAGAGAGGACGTGAAGATGAGCTGCCAAGACCTGGAGATCGGGCTGGAGGCCCCATGATAGTCGCCGGGAGAGGAGTCAACGTGACGTAGGTGCGGACCCCTGGAGGATCCACCATGGCCGCCGCCCTCAAAGGAGGTACCCCACTAGAAGGAGTAGTCGCCGCCGCAGGAGGAGTCCGCCCAAACTGCTCGTAATCTGTCCCAAGGTCCGCGGGCTCCCAGGACCTCTCAGAAACTCCCGCTCTCCCCTCGGTAGCCTCAGCAGCAGCAAAAAGGACCCCCGGAGATACAGAAGGGCTGGTAGGAAACTCGAAACCCTCAGCGCGCCGCTCCCCCATGGGTGTCGTCTGAGGTGACTGCTCCGGAGCCGCTGTCGTATCACCTCCCTCGCCCTCTGACCTGCCACCACCCTCGGCAGCAGCAGGAACATCCCTCTCTCCCTCGGGGTCCTCGTCCTCAGAATCCGGAATGTTGTCCCTCTAATCGGGGATAGGTGGCAGATGACCCAGAACTGCCCTAGCTAAGTGGGTCTGTCCCCATATGTAATGGGGATCGCCTCCCAATGCCCGGTATCTATCTTAGAAGACCCGTCCCCGAGTCCCCTTCGGCTCCCTCATCAGATAACGGGCAGCAAAAGCAGCGTAGTCTCCCTCCTCGGTGAACGTCTAAAAACCAAGTCCGTCGACCAAGGCTTGCACCGTCACCAGATCAATCTCACCCGTCCGCCTCATCAGAACCGGGGGAAATAGTGGAACACGAGGCCACTGGGCCGGTGTGTGCTGGCGAATGACCCTCTCGTCCAAATAGAAGTGAAGGCCGTACTCGTCCCCGATAAGCCGTCTGGTCCTCGAGGCGGTCAGAGCACGGCCATACCCGAAGTGAAGGCCTAGATCACCCCAGGGGGCCCACTCAATCTACAAAGAGAACAAAATTTGATTTCAGTTATTTATATATATACTATTTTTATTTAATGGAAAGAAAAAAGGGTACTAAAATATTTACTTGCTCCTCCAGCAGGTCATGAACGGCAGCAGCACCGGTCTCTCGAGTACGGTATACATAAGGAGCCCTATAGTTCCCCGCGATGAATCGGCGGAGAAAGGGAAACTGATCCTCGTTCTTGACGAGGAGATCCACCTGGGTGCGCCCCAGACGGGTATACGCCACAAACCAACTCTGAAGAAGAAACATAAAAAGTATCAGCAATAATCAACATGTAAAAACGTAAAGGACTGGGATAAAGGCAAAAAGGAATAAAGGTATATACCTCCCACAGCAAAGAAAAGCCCTTAAGGTTCAGGGCTAAATGGCGAGAAACCTGGTCCATAGCATCATATAGGACTGCAAGGATGAAGCCGCCCCAGTTATAGTCAAATATAATGCTGAAGTCCCGAAGGTAAGGCAGCCACCAGAGATGGGCCGTGTCCCCCCCATGGGCCTCGAACAGATTGTGGAGCGTCAGTAGAAGAAGAACGCGTGCATACTGGCGCGCCTCCTGACGGGTCATCGGCGCTCCTGAGGTAACCAATCGGGCTCTCTCTGTGGCTAACCGAGTAACCAAGACGGCCCGAGGAATCGTATCACCGGAACTCCGCCGCTCCGAAAACCATCCTAACGCACCAATGATGCCCTTTGCTGTCCGACGCAAGGGGACATCAATCTGTATAGGGACACCCCTGAAGGAATCCCGGTCAGAGCAAACAAGTTGAGGGGGGTCATCGTCATCTCCCCCCCAGCTCCAGTGAAAAGTATGAGTAGTGTCCCACCAATGGCAGGCCAGGGCTGACACCAACACAACTGCCCTAGATACTTGCTCCGGAAGGGCATCGAAGAGGGGCCCAAAAGGAGTCGCAAGAAGCAACTCCTGGACAGGGGCCGGTGCTTGTCGCCACTCTAAAGAGATAGTGTTGGGAGAATCCCAACCACGGCCAACCCACTACAGACAGAAGGAACGAGTACAGGATTAGGAGGGTACTTTGGTGTAATTATGAGAGATATAGGGTTATAAGGGTAAAATTATGTAATTTTCCAAACCTGAGGGTACTTTGGTGTAATTATGAGAGATATAGGGTTATAAGGGTAAAATTATGTAAATTTCCAAAACTCAGGGTACTTTGGTGTAATTATGAGAGATATAGGGTTATAAGGGTAAATTATGTAATTTTCCAAACCTGAGGGTTCTTTGGTGTAATTATGAGAGATATAGGGTTATAAGGGTAAATTATGTAAATTTCCAAAACCTGAGGGTACCTTTGTGTAATTATGAGAGATATAGGGTTATAAGGGTAAATTATGTAATTTTCCAAAACCTGAGGGTACTTTGGTGTAATTATGAAAGATATAGGGTCATAAGGGTAAATTATGTAATTTTCCAAAACCTGAGGGTACTTTGGTGTAATTATGAGAGTTATAGGGTCATAAGGGTAAATTATGTAATTTTCCAAAACCTGAGGGTACTTTGGTGTAATTATGAGAGTTATAGGGTCATAAGGGTAAATTATGTAATTTTCCAAAACCTGAGGGTACTTTGGTGTAATTATGAGAGTTATAGGGTCATAAGGGTAAATTATGTAATTTTCCAAAACCTGAGGGTACTTTGGTGTAATTATGAGAGTAATAGGGTCATAAGGGTAAATTATGTAATTTTCTAAAACCTGAGGGTACTTTGGTGTAATTATGAGAGATATAGGGTTATAAGGGTAAATTATGTAATTTTCCAAACCTGAGGGTTCTTTGGTGTAGTTATGAGAGATATAGGGTTATAAGGGTAAATTGTGTAAATTTCCAAAACCTGAGGGTACTTTGGTGTAATTATGAGAGATATAGGGTTATAAGGGTAAATTATGTAAATTTCCAAAACCTGAGGGTACTTTGGTGTAATTATGAGAGATTATAGGGTCATAAGGGTAAATTATGTAATTTTCCAAACCTGAGGGTACTTTGGTGTAATTATGAGAGTTATAGTGTTATAAGGGTAAATTATGTAATTTTCCAAACCTGAGGGTACTTTGGTGTAATTATGAGAATTATAGGGTTATAGGGGTAAATTATGTAGTTTTTTTGAACCTAAAGGATATCACAAGTAAAAGTATGTGTTTACTAAATCAGATGTTGTTTCTAGACCGGCATGCATACTAACATTGTTTAAAATACATGCAGGAAACGACAGAAATAAAAGAACAGATAAATACACAAAAGAAGACATACCAGAGATCGACGACGAATCTCGTGAGAAACGGGCTCCATCAAGAGCCAAGGAATGTCCGGAACTAGAGCAGCCTGAGTCACGTCCCAGTAGACCACCGCCCGACCGCGGTCCAGCCCGTCCTCACCGTACCAATCCAAGTCCTCCCAATCATCGTGGTGAGGGCTGCAGCGAAGAACGCCCTGGGCATCGGTAAAAGTGACCTCCTCCTGGTCACCCTGCAATCTATCAGGGTGTGCGGGATCGATCGGTATATATGGAATATGAGAGAGAAATCGGAAAAAAACGAAAAAGCGGCAGATCTTCCGCGCTTGAGAGAAGAGAGAAAGAAAGCTAGAGAGAGAGAGAAAAATGAGAGAATGAGGTGGAATGAGCTCAGCAAAGGGCTTATATAGCGGGGCAGTTTGTCGCGCGACAAATGGCCACATTGTCGCCCGACAAAGAGCCAGACACCGAAGTGTCGCGTGACAAACCCACTTCCTCCCCTGATTTTTTTGACCTTTGTCTCATTTTATCTCCTGCAGGAGGACTTCCGAGAAGCAGTTTTCGGAAAAATTGCTAAAAACCGCACACCCAGAATGAGAACACGCGGAAAGACTTCCAAATCATCTCTCCAAAAATGCGAGAATGAAATACAAACGGTTAAAGTAGTCTCTAATCTACCAGAAAGGACCGAGACCATCAAAAGCAAAATATCAAGATAAGACGGGAACAGAAAAAATTGAAAGAGTAGAAAAGAGAAAAAACCCGCATGAGCGCCCAAAGTGAGCAAGAGAAACAGAAATGCAGAATGACAGGGAGAGCCACACCAAAAGTGACAGCTAGGCCAAAACCGGCTAAGGGCTTCGTTTTGGGTGAGTAAGGCTCCTGATCACGACAAAGGGATGAAAAGACTCCTGGTCAAAAACAGAAAAGGCCAGGAAAAGTCTTTCCCAAAAGAGGGAGAAATAAGGGCATCGAAAAACAGAATACGATGTAGGCCCACCAAAAAGAGAAAACTAAGAAGAAAACAGAGATCAGAGATTGAACTTTTAAACAAATTTTCTTTTCAGCACGATACAGAAGAGATGGTTTGGAAACCCTCGGACCGTCGCCCTGTGGAGAGCAAAACAATATCCGAAAACTGCCTTTTGAGAGAAGTATCTTCATTCGAGGAAAACATGAGAGTAAAGTTCAGAAAGAGACAGGGGAACGAACATCCGGACAAACCTTTGCAAAAATTCCTCTCTCTCACTCTAGCAGTCTAAGAAGAGGCAAATCACAAACACAAGCCCTCGTCAGAGGCAAATCACAAACACAAGCCCTCGTCAGCGCCAAATCATCAACACAAGCCCTCGCCCGAGGCAAAAGTACTCACCAAAGCACTCCCAGAGGCAATTTTTGTTTCTTTATTTACAGATCAAAAGCCCTCCCAGAAAGGCACAGTGTAGCAACGGTAGTCCTCCCATCTGAGACACAATGGTAGTCCTCCCACCTGAGGCGAGAAGATCAAAAGCCCTCCCAGAGAGGCACAGTGTAGCAACGGTAGTCCTCCCATCTGAGGCAAAATGGTAGTCCTCCCACCTGAGGCAAGAAGATCAGAAGTCCTCCCAGAGAGGCACAGTGTAGCAACGGTAGTCCTCCCATCTGAGGCACAATGGTAGTCCTCCCACCTGAGGCAAGAAGATCAGAAGTCCTCCCAGAGAGGCACAGTGTAGCAACGGTAGTCCTCCCATCTGAGGCACAATGGTAGTCCTCCCACCTGAGGCGAGAAGATCAAAAACCCTCCCAGAGAGGCACAGTGTAGCAACGGTAGTCCTCCCACCTGAGGCGAAGCCCTCCCAGAGAGGCACAGTGTAGCAACGGTAGTCCTCCCATCTGAGGCACAATGGTAGTCCTCCCACCTGAGGCGAGAAGATCAAAAGCCCCCCCAGAGAGGCACGGTGTAACAATGGTAGTCCTCCCTTCTGAGGCGCAATGGTAGTCCTCCCACCTGAGGCGCAATGGTAGTCCTCCCATCTGAGGCAAGTAGAGCAAATGAAAGCCCTCGAAAGAGGCAATGAGGTAACACAAGCCCTCTCCGGAGGCACTCACAAGCACGTTCTGCACACACACACTCCTTTAGAGTTCATGCGGGAGCCATGGATCATGGTCCCTTCCAGTCGCCTCAATTCCTTGCAAGCAAGGAGCTTGAGCCGAGAGGGTCTGTAAACACCCCGATCCGTGAACCCCGCAAGAACCCTAACGACCTTCAAGAACTACTGTTTTTGGGCCCGGGACCCATCCGAGCACCCGAAACTACCCCGAAAGGGTTTGTTGGCCAACAAACCTATTTTTAAGAAAGATTGTCGCACGACATATCACATTGTCGCGCGACAATCACTGATATGTCGCGCGACAATCCTACTATGACGCGTGACAATCCCTCCTGACACCAGACCATCCACTCTCTGACACATCAGTCTGTCAAAAACATCACTTCAGCTGTTAGTCGCGCGACATTGGACACATTGTTGCGCAACATATGCCCTTTTTGGAGAAGTGTCGCGTGACAATCTTCCCCGAGCAGTATAAATAAGCCAACACCCCCAAGGGTTCAAGGGGGCAGCAACTGGGGATTGAGGAATTCTGAGTTTAAAACCTGGCTTTCTAGATTTTATCAAGCATTCTCCATTATTATCGTTTTATTTCTGAAGAATTATCGAATCTATTCCCGACACTCGACGTGTCCCGTCTCTGGAATCGAATTCTCGAAAATATCTGAAGAAGGAAAAGATTATCATCGCCGGAAATCTCTCAGCCGTATTATATTTTCTTTCTTATTATTATTCTCGTCGGGAAGGTAAAGAAAGTTTCTTATAGTATTCAACATTGAATATCTGTGTACTTGTTTCATTTTTGTTGTTTTGTCCACGTTTTATTTGAATAAACTTATTGCCAAGTTACAAATAGTCTATCGTTTTCAAAACAAAAGACCCTGATAAAAGCATTTGCAAAACCAGAAGAGTAAGTACATTACCATCCGGATAAAATCCTGTTTTCAAAACCCGGACCGGTAAAACTTACTTAGGAATCAAAAACCCGGTATATCCTATTTGTTTCATAGATTGCGATACGTCCGGTAGAACTCCTCTCAAGAGTTCCAATTCCATATTGAATTAGTTCCACTATAAGATCCAAACCTTTTTCCAAAATAAGTCAAAACTCGAGAAAATCGTCATTATCCGAAAAATAATGCGGGAAACTCCATCTCTAAAGAAAATAACCTTTGTCACTTGTATTTGCATTTCTCAAAACTCAACATCGGATCTTGGAACATAAAGGTTCTTCATCCCTCTTTCCTGTTTTCCCAAATTAGGGTTTTCATTTAGAAAGTAGTAGACTATCAGTAAAAGCATTCAAGTTTTTCAACATAGAATAAACATATAAAGACCTCTAGAGACCAAAAGGGCGGAATGGGTGCTTAACACCTTCCCAAACCGTAATATAGTTTTCGAACCCTATAGAATCCTGGTTTCATAGACAAACGTGTAAAGGAAGGCTTATCTGTAGCCTCTCCTCTTACACGACCCCTTTTTGTCCGTTTTCTCGTAAAACGTACTGGCGACTCTGAACGAACCCCTTTGCATCCAGAATAGACGTAGGGACACCCAATATGAATTATCGAAGCAAAATGGAACGACGGAATCCGTTTCGACGCTTCAGACGCCCAATCATGGGAGCAAGACCAGGGGGTCGCATTTACGGATTCTCACAACCATGTCATTTCTATCATTATTCAATCATTTGACTGTGTGGTTAGAAAGACCTACTATAGGTTTTTACACCAACAGTTTGGCACTGTCTGTGGGAAAGACATTTTTCTTAAAGTCACACACTTCTTAAAATTTAAAAACCTCGAAAATCCAGTACGCCCTCTCCAAACCACACCTAGTCAAACCCTTTCATGGAATTAATAGCACAGCAAGCTGCCCTTCTGGTCCAAATTGACAGGCTCATAGCTCACAGGGAAACACCCTAGCCCAGACGGAGAGACATGTCGGTCTCAGCCTCTGCGTTCGCAACCATTCCTCCTGTCACTTTGTTGGTTCCATCCATCCATAGGCTAGGAAATCGTCGCAAGGGACCCTAAAAAAGTTGTAGTAGGAATAGTGGGACCGAGGATGATCAGTCCAGTATGGGACAAGAGTCTTTTGATGAGGGGACCTTGATCAGACCCCTCCCTGCCCTCAAAAGACCATCAAATAAATGGCATTGGACAAGGGTGCTCAGGAAGATCCATAAGAGATCAATGCGGGGAAGGAAGAGGCCGACCTTTCTTCCCCCTAGTCAAGAAGCAGCCGCGAGACCTCAGCTGTCCGTGTTCGACAGAATGTCCAATAAAGGGTCTATTGAAGAAGTGGGGAAAAGACTCTAATAAGAAATGAAGATCCAGTTAGCTGAAATGCCAAAAACAATGGGCCGCTTCAGAGGCAGCTAAACTGAAGCTCTAGTGAAAGACTCAGAATCCCCATTTGTAGAGCACATTTAAACTTGCCCAGTCACGAAAAGGTTCAAACTCCTAACCTTAAAGTCATATGAAGGCTGAACAGACCCTGTGGACCACTGGAAATAATATGAAAACATGATTGGCCTTCAAAATGTCCCTGGTGGAATCATAAGCGAAGCTTTCATCACCACCCTCAAAGGGGCAGCTTGAATGTGGTGTAATAGTCTTCCCCTATATCAGTTAAGAGCTTGTAAGAGCTCGTCACCAGATTTGTATCTCATTTCCTTGGGACGCGTGAACAGTCCAAACCATGTACTTATCTCTTCACTATCAAGAAGAGGTCGACCGAAATTTTGAAAGATTAGGTCTATCGCTTCAAATAGGAAAGGTTAATGATCAACAACCTCAACGAAGGAATTGCGGTAGCCACTTTCTTGGAAGGAGTAAGCTCCTCTTACTGTTTGATGAAGTTAGTTAGGATGGCCCCAAAAACCATGTCAGAGCTCTTAGACGAGGTAAACAAGCAGATCGATGTAAAGGAGACCCTCTAGGGCTGCAACAAGTCAGGCCTATTAGTTCTCTTGCCTTCTTTTTAACACTAAAGGGGACACAGTCTATCCTATAACCAAGAAAATGGAGCAAGAAGGGCAAGAAGAATGGGGACAAGTATGATCCTATAAACAAACCCCGACAGCAGTTCACCCCGCTGGCAGTACCGTTGGGTGAGGTCTATGCCCAATTGGATCTAGGGCAGCTACTTGAACCTAAGAAAAGAAGAGGAAGACCTCAAAGTACTACCATTATTATAAGGACCATGGGCATAAAACCAACGATTGTTGGAAGCTCAAGGAGGAGATAGCGAAGTTAATCTCAATAGGTCAACTCTGCCAGTACGTAAACAAAAAAGCTGAGGAACCTTCCAAGGAAAAAGAGAAGAACCACATTGGAGAAATTTTGATGATTAAAGGGGGATCCTCCATTTCCAATCAAAGCAACAAGTCGAGGAAGACCCATGCCCAAAGAGTGCAGACCAATAGCACAGAAATAAATGTACTCCATTTCAAGCCAACCAAACTACAAAAGACCGACTTGACTGACCTTACTTTCACAACTGGCTTTGTATGGGCTGGAGTTTCCCCATTTTGACCCATTGGTGATAACAACTCTAATCGACAACCACAATGTTCACCAAATACTCGTGGACACTGAGGCAACATCCAACCTAATGTATTATAGTGACTTTAAGGCCATGGGTCTCACACTCGACCACTTGACCACTTCATCAGCCACTTTGGTGGGCTTTTAAAGAGAATGAACCAGGTCCCTCGGACTTAGGGACCCCCCCCAAGTAGGTCACAACATTAGTAGATTTCTTGTATTGGACAAGTCCACCAACGACAACATCATTTTGAGGAGGGGGAGTCTTAATGAGATCAGGTTCGTCATCTCAACGTGCCACTTGGTCATGAGGTTCCTAACCCCCATGGTGTTAGAATGGTCAGGGGGAGCCAATTAGAAAAAAAGATCTTTCCACTTCCTGGCCATGAAAGAAATAAGACATGCGGAGATCTTCATGACCGAAGCGGAGCTATCTCTCGAGCTTGGCAATGAAGAGAGGCTAGAGATAGACACTCTAGACCCCAAGGATGAAGAAAGGGAGCTTAGAGGAGAACCGATCGAATGTCTGGAGGAGATGATCCTAGACTTCGCTCGACCTAACCAAGTCTTAAAGGTCAGTAATCATCTCAGTCCTAAAAGTAGAAAAGAGCTCTCTCAATGCCATAGGGCTAACTCAGATGTCTTCGCATGGTGCCATGAGGATATGAAGGGCCTAAATTCGAAAGTGATGGTGCACAGGCTCAATGCCGATCTTGCCTTTAAGCCTGTGAGGCAGAAAAAGAGAAATTTCACCACTAAATGGAATCAAACTGCCAAGGAAGAGGTGCCAAAGTTACTCCGGACAAGTTTTATCAGAGAGGTCCAATATCCCAAATGGATATCCAATGTTGTGTTGGTAAATAAGCCTAGCGAAATTGGAGGATGTGTGCCAACTTCAAAGAGCTCAATAAAGCATGTCCCAAGGACAATTTCCCACTCCCCAAGATAGATCAATTGGTAGATGCCACCATAGGTCATAAGATATTAAGCTTCATGGATGCTTACTCTGGCTACAACCAAGTCAGAATGGCTCCCGAAGATGAAGAAAATACTTCCTTCATCACCAATGAAGGAACGACTGCAACAAGGCCATGCCATTTGGCCTAAGGAACATAGAAACTACCTACCAGAGAGTAATAAACACTCTGTTCTAGGACCAGATCGGTAAGACTATGGAGATCTACGTGGATGATATTGTGGTTAAGAGCCTCAAAGCATCCCACGGACCTGAACGAAGCCTTCTCTCCATACTTTGGCAAAATAATATGTCCCTTAATCCGACGAAGTACGATTTCGGAGTTAGAGGAGGACATTTTTTGGAATTCATGGTGACTCAAAAGGGGATAGAACCCAATCCCGAGAAGATACAAACCTTAATTAACATGAAATCTCTTGCTAAGTCGAAAGAGGTTCAAAGTCTTGTTGGTCGGGTGGCAGCTCTGAATAGATTCATTTCTAAAGCCACCGACAAATGCCACCCGTTCTTCTAGACCTACAAGAAAGCTTTTGAATGGATGGAGGAATGCAAAACCGCTTTCCAACAACTCAAGCAATATCTCGGATTTTGAATACCAATTTTTTGTTAGATTAGTGGGGTTTGATTTATTAAAGCTTAGTTTATTAAATTGGTTCTCAATTTCTTGAATAGTGGAGTCATTGTCTATGGTATTATCATAATTATTAGTATGTTTGTTCATGACTGCATTTGCTTTGGATTCATTACCTTAGCTTCTGGCTCTTGTTCAGTAGCTTCTAATTTTTTAAATTATTTATCTAACTGTTTCGTTACTTTTTTCTTTATTAGGTAATCCTAATCCTTTCCTTGACTTAAGGAAATTAGTCAAAGGTTTTTCTTGACCTTTACTAGGATTTTGAACTGTATTGTCTAACTTAGTTTCAATTTTGTCTAACTGTTTGCCTATTATTGCTGGACATAGTTGGTTAGTGTAAATATTTTGTTTAATTATTTTCTTATCATTATTATCTCCATTAGATATTTTTAATTGGGTAGCTGGGATTAAAGGCCTTTTCCACTTCATATTTATTGCTTCTAAAGGAGGATGACTAGATGAAACTTTTGACTTATCGTGTTTAATCCACTGAGTTTTTGTGATTACATTACATTTATTATAATATTTTTCATACTAATGAAATAATTTAATATTAGTGTGAATTTCTAACATAAATTCTTCCCATTTACTCATTGTTTTTATCAGTTGTTTTTCAGAATGACTAGATCTATATTGCCTTCTCTTTATTTTATTTTCTTTTGATTTAAAATCACTAGTTAGTTCATCCCAATTTATTTCAAATATTTTATTAATTATATGTAACTGCATATTCATTGTTCCTACCTCAAAATCTATTTGTGTAGCAGATAATTGTTCAAATTTTTCTTATTCATTATTAGTGTAGCAAGGATGATTACTTTCATCTTGTGTTTTATCACTTTTTAATTTAACTTCTTGAGTAGTGATTCTTTCAAGTAGATCTGGATATTTTCTAGAAATGAATGTGTCTTTCCTAGACGTTGCTGACGAAGAACTAGAGGTGTTCTAAATCTTGATTCATCAAAACTTATTCTAATAGAACAATCTAGATACTGTTTTATATTTTCTAAATTCATTATATTATTAATAATGGATTTTTGTGGAAGTTTATTTTCCAACATCCACTGACTGGGGAGACTAATAAACTTTGATAAGATTGTCTTAGGGACTTAGCATCACTAGTACTGCTTTGAATTAAAATAGTTTTGTCTTTTGGACTTTTCTTTAAGTGCGTTAACATTTAGATTTTTTTTCATACACTTATAAATAAATTTTTAATATTAAAGCAAGAGCTTGAGATCCCTCAACCCTCTAGTGATTTCTTTTGCGGTTTTAATATTTAATGTGAGTGCTTTTAACAGATGTGGGTCATTCAAGCTTAGAGTGAAATCTGAAAAGCAGTTAAATGGACTAGTTATTATGTAAACTTGACTCAATAGTACGTACAATGCTACATGCATAGTTTAAATATCTTACATCTCTTAGGCATAAAAGAATTGAAGAATTAATGCCTTTAATACTTAAAGGTTTGACTGTAACCTGGATTAATCTTACGTGGATAAAACTATATATATATATATATATCCCTTTTTCTTATGACTTTTAATTCCTTTTGTGGTTAGCAAACAACAATTTTCATGTTATTTATTAAATATATTGACTTTTCTACAATTTAATATTATAATCTGACTTAAAATTAACTAAAAAGGTCGACTTGTAAATTTCTCTAGGAGAAATTTTGGGAATTTTAAAATTTTTTTTTTCATTTGACTTTTTTGAATTATTGTTATGTTTATCTTTATTTGAATTGTTTGTTATCTATTTTTGAATTTGTTTGAATTTATTATCATCGACTTAATTACGTAATTAATTTTATATTTAGTTTTGGGTATTTATCTATAAAAAGGGTAGTTGTGGAATTCAACGTAATTAATTAAAATAATTAAATATTTTGTGTTTTGTCCTTAATTAAAACGTTGTCCTTCAAAATAATCTCTTAAAAAAGTGTCTTTTATTAAAAAGAGAGTGTAATATTTAACCTTTTAAAAAAAAAACCCTAATAGTAAATCCTACTTGGGGTAAAAAGTAATTTTTAGCATTAGATCCTACTTTATGGATTTGGATGAATGCTAGTATTAAATATTTAAGAATATTAGAGGCTTGAATCAAAAACTTCAACTAAGTTGATTAATGCCAAGGACAATTTCCCACATTACCAATGAAGTGTTAAACACAAGACCTCATAAAAAGCAAAATGACACATTACCAATAAGTTGCTAATGCCAAGTGACACATTTTGCTTACACTTCATATATATCACTTAATATATATAGATTCCTCCAGATCTTTTAATTACCCCCAAAATCAATAAATTAACTTTTTTTAAAATATAAATATTAATATTAAAAATCAGAATATTCTTTTTACTTTTTTTTAAAAAAAATTAACTAGTAGAAGAAATATAATTACTAAATTAATAATATGAATTTAGAGTTTCCGGCAATGGCGCCAAAAACTTGATGTAATAAATATTAATACTCACAAGCGTAAGAAATGGCTAATAATATAGCTCGCATAAAAGGTCAATTCTACATAGACTTAAACAGTATGCTTTATAATTATTTTGTTAATTTTTCACTAAATTCCTAATCTAGCCAGAAAAAGTGGTGAAATAAAATAAGTAAAACAAAGAAAATCAAGGTAATGAAAGTAAATTAAATAATATTAAGTAAAATAACAAAATTAATGAATTAATTTACTTGAGTTTCGGAGTTATCTATTTAATATCATCTTCCTAAGTGTTCATGTGTATAAACTCTACTCTTATCTCGCAATAATTTGGTCTCTCGACTATATTATTTACGAAAAATAAAATCATTCAAGTTTAATTAATTTATAAAATCCAATTATAATTATTTCACAGCCAAACTTATGTATAAAGGTCAAAACAATCACTATATTCGTTAAAACACAACTTATATCAACCCTTACTAGATCATAAAGTAAATCTACTAAATCATAATAAGAATCTAACTTTGTTTTTATCAATTAAAATAGGCATCCAATATGAAGAATTGTATTTAACATTGAAATATTGAATTGGTAGAGTCAATTGGCATGGACACGTGCAATGTAATCAATTAAATATATTCATCTTAAACTTAGTACAAATTTATACTAGCATGCAAAAAATTAAATAATAAATAAAAAAATATTTTTTTACTTAGCATGGCATTAATTGAATAATTTTTTTTAATCTTCAAAAAGCTATAAAAAATAAAAGAAGAGGAGAGAGAGAATCGACTAAAAGCACTGGCCATTGTCTTCTCTGCACTTAAAAGGTTAATATACTATCTCCACTTTCTTTCCTTTTACAAAGCCCTAGTTGGACTTGAAAAGGATAGGATATGTTAGATTATACTATATATTATGTTTCCTATTCCATATTCTACTTTCCATATTGTATTAATTGCATTGATTGTGTTCCCATTATACTTTCCAAATTGTATCATAGATTAGGGTTTTGTCTCTAATATATATATCCTTGCTCTATTGTACATTCTTCATCAAGAAAGTAATACAATTCTTTCATTCTCCTTCTTCAATCTCTCTTTCATTTCTATTTCATAACATGGTATCAGAGGGATTCATCATCCTCTATAACCAATCTTTCATCTAATCTTCAACCAAATCCAAATAAAAAACCCTAGCATCATCGACCCAAGCAACCAACCAATCAAAAACCCTAGCTTTATCCAACTGTCGATCCACTGTTCAAAGCCATACAGAACCTCGGTTAACCCAAAAATTATACCAAAAGCTTCGTCCTTTCAATACGAACCAAACCCCGTTGAAAACACCCCATTTGGACACCTCATGCGCTCTCACGCGCCTCGGCAAGATCCCCCAGTCGCGCCGCCCAGATCCACGCGCACCCTCCTTTCTTGATCAATCGCCACCTCAATACATAACCCCAAACCACCCATATAATATACCAAAACCTTCGTCTCTTCAATACGAACCAAACGCCGTCGAAATCACCCCGATCAAAGTTGACATGCTCCCACACGCGCCGCTGCAACATAGCCCAGTCGCGCCACCCAGATCCACGCGCCACTGCCCTAAAAACCCTAAATCAGTTTTTTTTGAACCAATTTTTACTCCCTTGACCGGTTCACCTATATCTAACCCGGTTTTTTCCACTCTAAGACCGGTTCCCCACTAAATCAACTGCTCCGGATCCGTTTCTGGCCTCAGATTTCTCATAATCAGATTATTTTTTACAGATACTGTGTTATCTTACACATTTCTCAATGGAAAAGCACGAGTTTTCGTGTCCGATCTCTATCGTTCTCAATGGAACCAACTACATCAGTACCAGTTGCTTACTGCTTTACATTCTAAAACCCAACAACCCGAGCAATCGATTGATGATTATTTATCCGACCTTCAAGCTATTTGGGATCAGTTAGCCCAATCCAAACCTACTTTTTGTGAGCATGATACAGAAAAATTTGAAACATATCGAGATAACCAGCGTGTTATCACTCTTCTAATGGGACTTCACGATAAATTCGAACCAGTTCGGGCTGCTTTACTCCATCGTAATCCTTTACCGTCTCTTGATGATGTCATAACAGAGCTTCTCTCTAAAGAAACTCGGTTCGCCACTCGGGCCCACAATTATCATGTTGTTTTAGCCGTTCAAAGCTCGAAACCTACCAAAAACTCGTCTTCTCGAGAATGTGCCTACTGTCATGCCACCACCCATATGCTACTAAAGTGTCCAATTAGGACGTGTTTCTTTTGCAAAAAGGTGGGATCAGGTCACTTTCAAGCCGATTGTTACAAGAACCCATCCAGGAGATCCTCCTCTAGATCATCTTCCAGCACCATCACCGCTGCCACCACTGATTCCTCTGAGGCAGACATTTCTACTGCACCTGTGACTCTAGCTGACATCACAGCTCTTCTTAAACAGGTTACATCCTCTTCTGGTTCTGCTATGGCTACCACCACAGGTACCTCATGGTTCTTTGACTCTGGCTGCTGCAATCATATGACTTCTGATTCCACTATTTTCACATCTAAAAGTTATAATTCTCATACACCCACCATTAAAACTGCTGATGGTTCTCAGTTATCTATTAGTCATGTTGGGATGGTTACTACACCTAGCCTCTCTTTACCTGCTACTTTTTATATTCCAAAATTGACTATCAACCTTATTTCTGTTGGTCAACTATGTGACCTTGGGCTGAATGTTATATTTTCTTCTTCTAGTTGTCATGTGCAGGATCCTCAGACGGGACAAATTATTGGGATAGGCCTTAAAGTTGGCCGCATGTTTGAGCTCATACACCTTCGTACCTCACCTACTCCTATTGTTGCATCCACACCAACTACTACTACATCCACACTACCTGCTTCTTCGTTTGAGTTGTGGCATTCCCGTTTAGGACATGTGTCTTTTGATCGTCTTCGTTCTATTGTGTCATCTGGTCAGTTAGGGTCAATAAAGTCTACGAAATTGTCGTGTCTATCTTGTCAACTTGGAAACCAACCTGCATTATGTTTAAAAATGATTCTATTTCTTCAGCACCATTTGATCTTATTCACTCTGATGTTTGGGGACCTTCTCCACATTCTACCATGGGAGGTTCAAAATATTTTGTTATCTTTTTGGATGATTATTCTTGTTTTACTTGGATCTATCTTATGAAAAATCGTTTTGAATTAGCCCAAATTTACTATTATTTTGCTCGCATGATTCAAACTCAGTTTTCTCGTCCCATTAAAGCTTTTCGAGCTGATAATGCCATGGAATACAAGGAAACCTCATTTCTTAAATTTCTCCGTGAACAGGGCACTATTTCTCAATATTCTTGTCCAGGTACATCTCAACAAAATGGTCGTGCTGAACGCAAACACAGACATATTCTTGATACTGTTCGCACACTTCTTATATCCAGTAGTTGCCCTGAACGGTTTTGGGGGGAAGTAGTACTTACTGCTGTTTACACTATTAATCGTATCCCTATTCCCTTTCTTCAGCATCAATCTCCATATGAAAGACTTCATGGTACCTCTCCAGATTATAATTTCTTACGAGTCTTCGGTTGTGCTAGTTTTGTGATACTTCAGCCTCATGAACATTCTAAATTGGAACCACGAGCTCGTCTTTGTTGCTTCTTGGGGTATGGGATAGAACATAAATGTTATCGATGTTGTGATCCTATCTCAAAACGTTTAAGGATTTCTCGTCATGTTGTCTTCTGGGAACATAAAATGTTCTCCTCTTTATCCAAATTTCATGTCCTTGAAGAATCTCCACTCCCATTCTTTACTCATTCATCACTTGATCTTTCCACCCCTGAACTTGAGGCTCCAGTTGTCACATTCCCACCAGAATCTGAACCAGAAGCCACACCATCACCACCTCAACCTCTTAGTCCAACATCTCCTAAACCATCCTCACCTGAAGTCATTTCTTCTAACAGGCTTCAACATAAGGCACCTCCCAATAATGATGTCTCGCCTGCGGATCCTGTCATACCTCAACCACAACAACAGTCCACTCGGGTAAGAGAGCTCCCCCATCACCTTCGTGATTACCACTGTTATTCTACTATGATATCTCATTATGAACCTTCATCCTATAAGGAAGCTAGTACTAATCCACTTTGACAGCAAGCTATGACAGAAGAATTACAAGCCTTAGATAAGGCGCATACCTGGGATCTTGTGAATCTTCCTCCTGGAAAATCTGCAGTTGGGTGTAAATGGGTGTATAAAATCAAGATACGATCTGATGGTTTGATTGACCGATACAAAGCTCGTCTCGTAGCCAAGGGGTTTAATCAGGAGTATGGTATAGACTATGAAGAAACTTTTGCTACTGTGGCTCGAATGACGTCTGTTCGTAGTCTTATTGCTGTTGCTGCCGTTCGTAAATGGGATCTTTTTCAGATGGATGTCAAAAATGCCTTTCTTAATGGGGATCTCACAGAAGAAGTATCTATGAAACCACCTCCCGGTTATTCACACCAGTCCACTCAGGTCTGCAAACTTCATCGTGCCCTATATGGACTCAAGCAAGCTCCCCGAGCTTGGTTCGCAAAATTTAGCTCTACCATCACAAAGCTTGGTTATTCCTCCAGTTCGTCAGACTCAGGCCTCTTTATTCGAAAGACAGATTCTGGGACTATTCTTCTTCTCCTCTATGTGGATGATATGATAATTAATGGGGATGATATTTCTGGTATCTCAGATCTCAAACAACCTCTCAGTCAGTTTTTTGAAATGAAGGATCTTGGTCGTCTCAACTACTTCTTAGGACTGGAAGTCCTTTCTGATTCAACGGGTTACTATTTATCTCAGGTGAAATACACGTCTGACATTCTGGCTCGTGCTGGTCTCACTGACTGTAAAACTGCATATACTCCATTGGACACCAATGTTAGACTTACTCCGTTTGATGGTACTCCTCTCTCTGATGGTACTTTATACAGACAATTAGTTGGCAGTCTGGTTTATCTTACTGTTACTCGCCCGGATATTGCGTATGCTATCCATGTTTTCAGTTAGTTTAGACTTACTCATTTTGATGCTGTTATTCGAATTCTTCGTTATCTCAAAGGGACAGTTTTTCATGGCTTCACTACTCCTCAAAGTCATCTCTTGTATTAAGCTCTTACTAAGATGCAAACTGGGCTGGTGACCCTATGGATCGTCGGTCTATTACTAGTTACTGTTTCTTCCTCGGGGACTCCCTTCTTACTTGGCGTAGTAAGAAATAGTCTGTTGTTTCTCGATCAAGCACTGAGGCTGAATACCGCGCTCTTGCTGATACTTTACAAGAACTAATATGGCTTCGACGCCTCCTCAATGAATTAGGTGCTCCTCAAGACTCTGCTACTGCTCTTTATTGTGACAACCGCAGTGCCATTCAAATCAGTCACAATGACGTCTTTCATAAACGAACTAAACACATTGAGATTGATTGTTACTTTATTCGCCAGTATATTCGCAATCTGTACATTCGTCTTATGCCCGTATCTTCAGATGACCAGCCTGCAGATCTCTTCACTAAAGCTCACCAGCCTAGCTGTTTCCAAATGTTGATTTCCAAACTCCAGCTGGTCTCTCAGTTACCACCTTGAGTTTGAGGGGGGTGTTAGAATATACTATATATTATGTTTCCCATTCCATATTCTACTTTCCATATTGTATTAATTGTATTGATTGTGTTCCCATTATACTTTCCAAATTGTATCCTAGATTAGGGTTTTGTCTCTAATATATATATCCTTACTCTATTGTACATTCTTCATCAAGAAAGTAATACAATTCTTCATTCTCCTTCTTCAATCTCTCTTTCGTTTAGCGCAAGGGTGGATAGGATATTTTAATTATATCATGCATTTGACGCAACTCGGGACTGGATTGCACTCGGGATTAATTATCATTTTATTCCTTTAGAACAAGATAAATATATACCACCCAAAGAGGTGGTATTATTTTATCCCATGATTGCCGGATAACAAAATGAATATAAAAATTATTTTTTAATTATTTTAATCTTTTTCTTTACACTTTTTTAGATAATTAAATTTATTAATGAAATTTTTCAACCACCCAAAATCATAGTAACTTAACTAATAAATTTTATTTCTTTTATAATATAGTGTTTTTATTGATTTTTTTATTAAATGAAGGCATTTATAAGAAATTTTAAGTTTAGAAAAAGGGTAACATTAGAATTTGTAATTGTACTTAATGCCTAATTCGTAAATATTGTATGTGATATGTAACTTTTCTCTCGAAAGAGTTTTTTACGAAACTAATTTATAAATTGAAAAATCGCATTAGTTAAAAAAATTTGGGGATAACAATTAAAATTTCATATACTTTTAAAAGAAAAGCAAGTTGTATTATATAATATCTGGACTTGTAATCCGAAACTCCATCAAACGCAAAATTTATTAAATCTTTATCCGATTAGTCCTTATCCTGCCCGATCCCGCTAATCCTTATCCGACTGATTAATTTCCTATCCTATCCCACATAATTCCTATTTGACTAATTCCGACTCTTATCCTATCCAGCCTTTATCCTATCCTATCCTACCTCTTTATCCGGCGCCCCAAACGCACCCTTATTTCATGGCTCACCTTATTTAAGCCTCAACCTTGCCCACATGGACCTACTTGAAAGATTGTTGGGCATTATTGACTAGGTTTGGCCGAATGGGCTGGGGCCCATTTACTTGAAAGCATTGTGTCAATCTTTGCCCTATTCAGCTGCTGAATTTTGCATTGCAATTTTGGACAACGAGATAGCTAAATTTGAAAAAGTATTGAATTGCAAAGTTGTAGTTCTCAAAATTCTATTTAAAATGGACTCAAGAATAACATAATTTGGAGTTCCAAGTAAAAAGTTATGCGGTCAGAAGTATTAAACCACTTTATGTGTCTTCACCTGCTTTAATTTCTCTATTTTTATCAATCTTCTCCAATTCTTTTCTAGCACTTGAGAAATCATTAAAAATAGAAAATTAGTATTAATATATGTTCTCTAAATTATAAATTAATAGAATAAATTATACCAATTTCTTGGCACATCAGTTACACTACATGATGAGCGAGAAGGCAACCCAAGCTAGAAGCCTAAACCAAGCTAAAACTTAGTGATCTTAAGATCTTAACTCTTTGGCATGATAAGTTAGTGCACCCAGAGACCGCCATGTTATGAAAAACAATATAAAACTTTTACCAACAGCCATTACTAAACCATCAATTGATATTAAAAAGTGGGTATTTTTGTACACCATATCACAAAGGTAAACTCATTACCAACCCTTCTTACTTCAAAATTGTTTTCTAAATTGTTATATCTTTTTTTGTTAAAAGAATACAAGATGATAATTGTGGCTTTATAGATCTCTCAAGTGTGCCTCCATCCGCTAATATAATGTAAGTTTTCTTTCTACTATAAATATTATTTTTGCACATGTATTGGCATACATCGTTGAGCATGTGGCCTAATTGTTCATTAATCTATTAAGTATATAAGACTTGACAGTTCAAATAATGGCATACTGGACATCTAAAGGGGAATGTTATAAGATATTGATATGTGGATGTCCATATATGATGTTAATAGATTTAACTTTTCCCACATTGATATTATGGGTGAATGTGATTAGCATATTATATATATATGTATATATATTTTTGTCCCACATATGTCTTGTATAGAAGTAAGGAGGTTGGCTCTTAATATAAATAGAGCCGACCCCTGCCCATATTGCATATTAGTTGAATAAGAAGATTCCTCTTATTCTCTATATTGTTATCAGATGGAGACTAATAAGATGTTAACACACATTAGAAGAATTCACATATGTTTTATATATATATATTATTTTCAAACGGAGACTAATAAGATGTTAACACACATTGGAAGAATCCATAAATTAAAAGAAAATTGATAGTCGGATAAAACTAAGATTACCTCGGATTGTATTGTACATGCCATAAACAAATAATTTGTAACTAACATAAACTTCCCAATCTTGAGTTAGAGTATGCATATCTACTATTTCTAGGTACATAGATAGATAGTCTTCACTCCCATTTTTCCTTCCTTTTTGGTAGATCAACACTCTCCTTCAACAATTTAGTTGAGATAAAAAAGAAAGTTTAATGAAATGGCACTAATTAAGTATAGAAATTGAAGAAAGAAATGATTTCATGCATTTGAATTTATTTTTCTGTTCCTAAAAACATGTAAATATTAATGGGATTATTCAAACTTACCAATTGAAGCCGTTGGCCCAAAATTTATCAGTTTGATGCTTCGGAATATTGGACTTTAGAAGGTTGGAAAAAGACACTATATTGAAGGTGTTGTGGGCTGGTGGAATATATATGTAGTTTCTTGAAATTTCTGTTTCCTGATGCCCAGTGAAATCTCTATGTAGGATCTTAAAATTTTTGCAATTTAATTATAATACACATATTTATACTTAAAGAAATTTAAATACTTGTAATTTCACTAACTTTAGTTTTCTTAAAAACCACTAGTTTTAAAATTAATTACACTAATCAACCATCAACTATACAACTAGTTTTTTCTTGAAAAATATGAATAAGAAATAAAAATTATTTGAAACCTGCAAAAATGAAAATGACTTTATCAGTATGAAAGATTTATAGTATTTTTAAGCAAACTAGGGCAAGTGTTATTGTTGTGAAAAATTTTAATATTTGCAAGTTCACAAATCAGTTTACAGTGTAGCGTATAAGCGATGTCAATCTCATAATGACTCAAACAGTATGTTTTATAATTACCTTGTTAATCTTACACTAAACCCCTAATCTAACTAGAAAAGCTTACGGAAATCAAAGAAATAAAATAAAATAAAATAAAGCAAAGCAAGTAAACTAAGGTAATGAAACTAAATTAAATAATATTAAGAAAGATAACAAAATTAATGAATTATTTGACTAGGATTTTTGAGTCATACATTTAGTATCATCTTCCTTAATATTCATGCGCGTAAACTCTACTACTGTCTAGCAATAATTTGGTCTCTCGACTCTATTATTTGCGCAAACTAAAATCATTCAAGTTTAATTAATTTATAAAATGAAATTATAATTCTTCCACAACCAAACTTATGTAGAAGGTCAAAACACTAGCTATATCTGTTAAAACACAACTTATATCCTCTTGCAACCATTCATAAGGTGAATCCAACAAAAAATAATAAGAATCCAACTTTATTTTTATCAATCAAAATAGGCATACAACAGAAAAATTGTATTTAACATTAAAACATTAAATTAGTAGAGTCAATTGGCATGAACACATGCTAGCGAATCAATTAAATATACATATCCTAACCCTAACAAAAATTTACGCTAGCATAAATAAAAGTAAATAAACAAAAAATAATTAAGTTAAAGTAAACTTAATTAGCATTAATTTAATTGAATAAAACAAACTTCAAATCTTCAAGTTTTAAATGAAACAAAAAATAATTAAATAATTAAGAAAAGAAGAGAGGAAGGAGAGTGGTTGGCTACTGTGCCCAATTTTCCCATTAATTGTGCATGTTGCTCTCCTTTTATAATGATGCGTAAAATCCTAGTGGGCCTAGGGTAATTGATTGGCTATAGTGCTAGATAACTTGGGCTTCGGCCTTTTATATGGCTAGGCTTATTGGTACAGGGATTTTATGTTAGTTGGGCTAGTTAATATTAATAGCAAATATATGAATGGGTTCATTATTGAACATAATGAGTTTTCGCCCCTTTTAAACTGTTGCACTTTGCGTCACAATTTTTGAATCTGAGATGACTGAATTTGAAAAATTGCTGGATTATAAAGTTGCAGCGATCGAAGTTGTTTTCAAGCTGGGCTCAAGAATAGCAAAATTTGAGGTTCCGAATAAAAAGTTATGCTTCCAAAATTATTGAGTCATTTTAGGTATCTTCATTTGCTATAATTTCTCTATTTTTCTTTATTTTCTTCAATTCTTTTCTACCAACTGAGAAAGTATTAAAAATAGAAAAATAGTATTAATATCTATTTTTTAAATTTTAAATTAGCATAATAAATTTTACCAATTTCTTGGTACATCAGTTACACTATAAAACACATTTAAACATAAAATGCCATTTTTTACTGAAAAAAAAATGAAAATATTAATTCTTAATATTCTATGGGTGTGGTTATTAGCGTGCACTCAAAGTGAGTACTCTAACACTCCAAAAAGGGTTTTTAATGCGAGTATAAAAATGTCTCAAAAGATACATATAAAATTGTACCTCAAAATAAATTTGGAGTGCTATAGTACTTGTTAGCGAATAGTGACGAAACATAGATGGGCTATAAGAAAGAGGATGATGAAGACCACAAAATGTTAAAGGATAAAAATGGACATACCATCTGCATCATCATTGCTAGCTAGTAATATGTTCCATTGGTACGTGTGTGGAGTTAGTCTTGTTTTGCCAAAACTACTAGTTCCTTTTACTTTCAAATTTGAAGGTTGTATTTGGATGAATATCTATATATTTATACATAGCATATATTGTTAACTTATTTAGGTGATGAATTGATAAAGAGTGAAGGTCGGAAAATACCCTAGAGGGGGGATGAATAGGGTTTTAAAAGCTTAATGCGGAATTAAAACGTTTTTAAAATATTTAAGCAAAGCAACTTAGTTAAATAAGTTTATCAAGAAAAACAATCAATTAAATAATCAATCCCAAGAATAAGCAATAATATAAGCAACTTCAATCAATTAATATAACAAATAAATAAAGAGATTGAATAAGAAAAGATTGAACCAATTTGAAGTCGAAGATTTTTTGTTCACACCGTTCGGCTTGTTCCCCCTACTCCGCGCTCGGTTAGTTCCCCGAGAATTTCCACTATAACCGATCTCCTTCCGGGTGAAGATCAAACCTCTACAAGTGTATTCTTCTCACACACTCTTACAAGTATTGAAACACCCTCAATACTCTCACAAGAAATCCCTCTTGCTATTCTATGAGATACACCTCTCACAAATATGATTTGAATAAGTTTTGGTGGCTAACACCAATGTACAATATCTCTCTTGTGTATAACAAAATACAAATGAAGCTCACACTAAGAGATATCAAAATTGATCAAAGTATATAGCTCAAAAATGAAGAATTTGATCAATAAGATGAATTGAATACTTGAATAACTTTGTATATATGTAAAATAAGTTTGTAGAATGATTCAAGTGTGTTAAAACATGTCTAAGATATCATATTTATAGCTTACAAAATCATATGGCCATTGGGGATGATTAAGAGAGGTTTTGGCTCCAAGGTATACATTTTCAAACTTTTCAACAGCTAGTTTTGACAAAAAAATTCAAAACTGTTTTGTTAATTTCTCTGAATTAGACCGTTGGATCATGCTGAAATTTTAGTCCAAATTTTCGGGAGATGTTGTCTAACTACTGTAAAAATTTCAAAATGATCGGAGTTCGGGAAGGCCTCCAGTTTACCGTTAGATCAAAACTGGGCAAAAATTGAGTGAATTTTAAACGAAAAATAAAAATATTTTTCCAATTTGATAATTTAGTTCGAAATAAAATTCTAATGATTTTTGAACCTCAAATATATGTTTCTAAGATACCCATTTTTATTATAGCTTAAAATATGATCATTTAAAATTAATATGAATTTATTTTGAAACTCGATTTTTGTAAAATGATGTTTTTCAAATAAATTGAATTTCAAGCTAGTTTGAATCAATCTTTAAAAGATGCAAGAATATGTTTGAGCTATAGGGACTCGATCAATAAAGTATCTTTACATAAAATATAAGCACTCACTCCATTCAATGATAATTCGAGTCTTCGTGATGCTTGATTTTCTTGTGCGTATCTTTACTTGTTTGATGTTCTTGATCCTTTCTTGGTTTTGATAACTTGTAGAACATGTGGAGATCATTCTTGTGCATATCTTCACTTACTTGATGATCTAGATCTTTTCTTGGCTTTGTATAGCACATGTATATCACTTGAGTTCATTTCTTGTGAGTAGAGGCGTTTGTAAAGCTTGTGTGAGATTTGCTTCGGTTTGAAGTTACACTTGGTCGTAAGATATGTCGGTTAAAATTGTTGACCTTGAAGGTCTTAATCTTATTTTGATAATAACAATAAATTAATCATGTGTAATTTAACATGTTCTTGATATAAGATTATAGATTTCTTATTTGGAAAATCAAGAATAGCATGATTGCTCAAAGGAAGTTTGACAAGGATCATTCAATCAATATCCGATCAAGTCAACGAAGTATTCGACTAAAACCTATCTACCCGAATTTAGATCATTCTTCTACAAGCGTTGGACAAGACAAGAAGATCAATCTCATCACCCACAAACTAGCAATGCAAATCCATGAAGCACAAAGATCAAGAATCATATGCAAAAGTTTTAAGGGAAAAGCTTCAAGTGAAGAATCAATTTGAAGAAACAAATCGAAGCATTCGAAGACTCATCTATTCGGTAATTGAGTGTTTGCTTAGGATTAATGTAAAGTTTCTTAATTGATTGATTATATAGCTCAAACATATTCTTGCATATTTTAAAGATTGATTCAAACGAGTTTCAAATTGAATTTATTTGAAAAAACATCATTTTACAAAAACCGAATTTCAAAATAAATTCATATTAATTTTAAATGATCATATTTTAAGCTATAATAAAAATGGGTATCTTAGAAACATATATTTGAGGTTCAAAAATCATTAGAATTTTATTTGGAACTAAATTATTAAATTGCAAAAATATTTTTATTTTTACATTTGAAATTCGCTCAATTTTTGCCCAGTTTTGATCTAACGGTAATTTGGAGGACTTCCCGAACTCCGATCATTTTGAAATTTTTACAGTAGTTAGACAACATCTCCTGGCAATTTTGACTAAAATTTGAGCATGATCCAACGGTCCAATTGGGAGAAATTAACAAAACAATTTTGATTTTGTTTGTCAAAACTAGCTGTTGGAAAGTTTGAAAATGTATACCTTGGAGCCAAAACCTCTCTTAATCATCCCCAACGGCCATATGGTTTTGTAAGCTATAAATATGATGTCTTAGATATGTTTTAACACACTTGAATCATTCTACAAACTCATTTTACATATATACAAAGTTATTCAAGTATTCAATTCATTTCATTGATCAATCTTTCATTTTTGAGCTATATATTTTGATCAATTTTGATATCTCTTAGTGTGAGCTTCATTTGTATTTTGTTATACACAAGAGAGATATTATTGTACATTGGTGTTAGCCACCAAAACGTATTCAAATCATATTTGTGAGAGGTGTATCTCATAGAATTAGCAAGAGGGATTTCTTGTGAGAGTATTGAAGGTGTTTTCAATATTTGTAAGAGTGTGTGAGAAGAATACACTTGTAGTGGTTTGGTCTTCACCCGGAAGGAGATCGGTTATAGTGGAAATTCTCGGGGAACTAACCGAGCGCGGAGTAGGGGAAACAAGCCGAACCGTGTGGACAAAAAATCTTCGACTTTAATCGGTTCTATCTTTCTATCTCTTACTCTATTAAATTGTGCTATTTATTCATTGTGATTTGAATTATCTTTGTTGTTGATTGCATGATAAATATAGACATAATATTTTCAAATTGATTTTAATTCCGCATTAAGTTTTTAAAACCCTATTCACCCCCCCTCTAGGGTATTTTTCGACCTACAATTGGTATCAGAGGAGGTCACGGGTTCGATACCTGGGGCGCGCCATTGTGGGGGGGGGGATTGTTGGAGGTAAATCCACAATTGCGCTCCTCTCCGTGGTGAATCCGGAGGGTATATCCGGTGTGCAGGTTATCCAATGCCGTGGCGCTCTAATGTAGGTTGGGTACAAGGAAATAAAGTTGCGCCTTCGCTAACAGCTATAGCTTTTGGCGCAGTGGTAAGCGCTTGATCCTCACAAAAATGGCTATTATCATTGGAACAACCGGTTAAATAACACTTTATTAACTTATTGTAATTATCAAAATAAAACTAATTGACTTTAAGGTCAACAATGTCCCCCTTTTTGATGATGACAATAGAGTTAATGTGTGTTTATAAAAAGATAATAATTTTAAGCATATGAATAATATGCTCCCCCTAAATAGTTGCATAGATAAAAATATACAAGCAATTATTAAAATGAAAAATACTTGCATAGATAAGATAAGTTCAAACAACTTAATCGAAAGCATAAGTTCGAAAAGGACTTAAACAAGTAGACAAACTAATAGTTCTTGATCAAGCATAACATAATAAAATAAATGATAAAATAAGCGAGTGTGTACCATTATCACTCATGACACACACACATAACACACATACTTCTCCCCCTTTTTCTTCATCAAAAATGAGGGAATCAATAATTATTAATCTAAAGCTGTAAAAATACTTGTTAATACTCATAATAATGTGTACATTAATGCAAGCAACTTTTATAAAATAAAAATAAAATAAAATTAAGCATAATTAAATAATGTATGCTCAAAATTAAGCATTATCAATCCCTTTTATGAACTTTTTGGAATAAACTAGATATCACAAGCTCTAGTCATACCGAGTTCACGTCGAATAGTACAAAAACGATTTCAGAAAGTGGTTTAGTGAATATATCCGCAAATTGCGATTCGGTGCCAACGAATTCAATATCAACATCACCTTTTTGCACATGATCACGAATAAAATGATATCTTATCTCAATGTGCTTAGTACATGAATGTTGTATGGGGTTCTTGGTCAAACTTATGGCACTTGTGTTGTCACATTTAATAGGAATGTGGCTAAGACTGATTCCAAAGTCTTCTAATTATTTTTTAATATATAAAGTTTGTGCACAACAACTTCCGGCCGCCACGTACTCGGCTTCGGCCGTTGAAAGGGCCACCGAATTTTGTTTCTTACTTGACCAAGATACTAGTGCGTGTCCTAGAAAATGACATGTGCCACTAGTGCTTTTCCTATCGATTTTGCAACCCGCAAAATCCGCATCGGAATAACTAATTAAGTCAAATGAGTTCTCTCTTGGGTACCATAAACCCAATGAACTAGTACCGAAAAGATAACGGAAAATTCATTTTACGGCAAGTAAATGTGATTCTTTATGATCCGCTTGGAATCGTGCAGAAAGACATACACTAAACATAATATCCGGTCTAGACGCCGTCAAATATAATAAACTACCAAGCATACCTCGAGATTTCTTGATATCCACACTTTTACCTTTCTCGTCTTTGTCAAGTTTCAATGTTGAACTCATAGGAGTGCTCATGGATTTGGCTCCTTCCATGTCGAATTTGTTTAAAAGCTCCTTCACATACTTCTCTTGATTAATGAAGATGCCTTCTTTGCATTGTGTTACTTGTAATCCAAGGAAGTAGTTCATTTCTACCATCATGCTCATTTCAAATTCCTTTTGCATACAAGTAGAAAATTCTTTGCAAAGATTGTCGTTAGTAGAACCAAATATAATATCATCAACATAGATTTGTACAAGTAGCATGTCATTGTTATGATTTTTGATAAATAAGGTAGTATCAATTTTGCCTCTAACAAAACCATTGTTAATTAAAAATGAACTTAATCTATCATACCATGCTCTAGGTGCTTGTTTTAAACCATACAATGCTTTAGAAAATTTAAATACATAATCCGGATAAATATGATTTTGAAAACCGGGAGGTTGTTTCATATAAACTTCCTCTTCAATAAAGCCATCCAAGAAAGCACTTTTCACATCCATTTGATATAATTTAAAATTCTTAAAACATGAATAAGCAAGTAGCATGCGAATTGCTTCTAAACGTGCAACGGGTGCATATGTTTCTTCATAATCAATGCCCTCCTCTTGATTGTATCATTGGGCAACAAGTCTAGCTTTATTTCTAACAATAACACCATTTTCATCCTTTTTATTTCAAAATACCCATTTAGTGCCTATAATAGTATGATCATTTGATTTGGGAACAAGTGCTCACACTTTATTTTTCTCAAATTGATTGAGCTCTTCTTGCATAGCCATCATCCAAGATTCATCTTGTTCGGCTTCATTTATATTTTTAGGCTCATATTAGTTACATAGCATGCGGGATTAACGGCTTCCGCCCAAAAATATTCCAGTAAAGAATGTTCATGTAACATGGTTCTAGACATCTCTTGAAGAGATCTATTTTTCCTTTCAAGCACACCATTTTGTTGAGGAGTTCAAGGTGCCAAAAAGTTATGATTAATACCATGTTCATCACAAAAATTCTCAATATCAATATTATTAAATTCTCTACCTCTATCACTTCTAACATGTATAATAGAAGCACCCTTTTCATTTTGAATTTTTCTACAGAATTTAGCAAATACAAGAGGTGTTTCATTTTTATGAGTAAGAAAGAATACCCAAGTAAATCTAGAAAAATCATCAACAATCACAAAGGCATACAATTTACCACCTAAACTAGCAACCGAATTAGGTCCAAATAAATCTAAATGTAACATATCAAGTGGTCTAGTAGTAGTAATATCTTTCTTAGATTTTAAGGAAGACTTGTGTTGTTTACCAAGTTAACATGCATCACAAATTCTATCTTTAGCAAATTTAGTTTTAGGCAATCCTTTAACTAATTCCTTTTTAGATAATTTATTAATTAAATCCATATTAGCATGACCTAATCTTCTATGCCATAACCAAGAAGCATCATTTAACACAGATAAACATTTAACATCTTGTTGAGATAAATCATCAAGTTCAAGAGTATATACGTTATTTGATCTATAAGCAACAAACAAGATAGAATTATCACTAAAATTTTTAACAATGCAACATTCGGATTTAAAAATAACTTCATAACCTTTATCACACAATTGACTAATACTAAGCAAGTTATGTATTAAACCGTCAACAAGTAAAACATTATCAATATAAGAAGATTTATTACCAACCTTACCTATACCAATGATTTTGCCATTGGCGTTGTCCCCGAAAGTCACATTCCCTCCTTTCTTGGGAATAAGACTTAAGAAGTTGTTCTTGTCTCCCGACATGTGCTTTGAGCAACCACTATCCAAGAACCACTTGGTTTTGCTACCTTTGGCTTTCAAGCACACCTACACCATAACTTTAAGTAACTTCTCCTTTGGTACGCAAAATGTGTTGGGTGCCTTTGGGTTAGCAAACATAATGGTTCCTTTTGGAACCCAAGCAAGCTTCCTTTTAGGGAAACTTTCATTTCGATAAAAACAATGACCCACATAATGAGTATTTCTACCACAATATGAGCAAAGATGAGTGGGATCATGAGGTGTGTATGTTTTAAAAAAGTTTTTGTAATCCTTTTGGTTGTCAATTTGGTTATAGCCCAAACCGGCTTTGTCAAAAACACACCTTTGCATTCCTAATAATTTTCCAAGTTATCCTTTCCTTTGCTGAACTTGGCTAGACTATTAGTTAAGTCATCCACTTGATCTTTCAATTTGACATTTTCTAATACAAGTGAGTTTGGAGTTTCTTTCTCTTTTCCTTTCTTTAAGGTTTTGTTTTCATTTTTCAAAAATACATTTTCTTTCTCAAAGTTTTCACACTTGCTAGAAATAATCAAATTTTCCTTTTTGAGGCTTGCATACATTTTAGACAAATTTTTTAATTTTTTATACAATTCCTTAAACATATCATATAATTCTTCATAGTCATTCTCATCATGTATATCATTATTAATAGAGGCATTATCATCACTAGATGAGTCATAAGAAGAGTGTACCTCATCGTCTCTTGCCATAAGACAAAGATTTGCTGTTTCCTCGTCGCTAGAATCGGCATTGGACTCACCTTCTTCGGAATCACTCCAAGTGCCTTTAAGGGCGTGTCTTACTTGCTTGAAGGCTTTGTCTCTTTTGTCTCTTCTTTCCTTTCTTCTAACCGGGCAATTTGTTTGGAAATGTCCTGGTTCATGGCAATGGAAACACTTCTTTTCTTCTTCATTTTCAACTCTTGGTTGAATAGATCGATCATGGTTTCTTCTTGATGAAGGATCAAAGTTGTTTCCTTTTCCTTGAAATTTCTTCTTCTTGGCTAGAAATTTTATGAATTTTCTAGAAAGAAGAGCCATATCCTCATCTTCTATCATTAACTCCTCATTATCATCTAGTTGAGTTGCTTTGAGAACTAGAGACCTTTTGGCTTTTGAATAACTTTCTTCTTCTCTCGCCAATTCCTTCTCATGGGTTTTAAGTGAACCCAATAGTTCATCCATGCTTAGCGTCTTGAGATTCTTGGCTTCTTGAATAGCCGTTACTTTGGGTCTCCATTTCTTGGGAAGAGTTCTAAGAATCTTTCGAATATTATCCTCATTAGAATATTCCTTTCCAAGAAGATCTAAAGCATTAGTGATAATAGAGAACCTACTATACATAGAAGCAAGTGATTCATTAGGCTCCATTTTGAAAAGTTCATAATCATGAACGAGCATATTAATATTATCATCCTTAACTTGTGAAGTTCCTTCGTAGGCAACTTCTAATTTATCCCAAATTTCTTTGGCGGTTTTACAACTAGAAATTTTGTTGTATTCATCTATAGTCAATGCACAATGTAGGGCATTCAAGGCTTTAGCATTGAATTGAATTTTTTTAATGTCATGCTCATCATATTCGGAAATAGATTTAGGAGTAACTTTACCCCTTTCATCGGTTTTGGTAATTTCATAGGGTCCAATGAGTGTGACTTTCCATTGTTCAAAATCACTAGCTTGAAGAAAAGTACACATACGACTTTTTCAATAACTATAATTTTTGCCATCAAATAGAGGCGGTCTAGTGGTGGAAGAACCTTCGTTATTTCCGGTTCCTTGATAAATAGACATGATCGTAAACTCTAAGATTGTTAAATCAAAACAATAGTACACCCTCTGATACCAATTGTAGGTCGAAAAATACCGTAGAGGGGGGGGGGTGAATAGGGTTTTAAAAACATAATGCGGAATTAAAACGTTTTTAAAATATTTAAGCAAAGCAACTTAGTTAAATAAGTTTATCAAGAAAAACAATCAATTAAATAATCAATCCCAAGAATAAGCAATAATATAAGCAACTTCAATTAATTAATATAACAAATAAATAAAGAGATTGAGTAAGAAAAGATTGAACCAATTTGAAGTCGAAGATTTTTTGTTCACACCGTTCGGCTTGTTCCCCCTACTCCGCGCTCGGTTAGTTCCCCGAGAATTTCCACTATAACCGATCTCCTTCCGGGTGAAGATCAAACCTCTACAAGTGTATTCTTCTCACACACTCTTACAAGTATTGAAACACCCTCAATACTTTCACAAGAAATCCCTCATGCTATTCTATAAGTTTTGGTGGCTAACACCAATGTACAATATCTCTCTTGTGTATAACAAAATACAAATGAAGCTCACACTAAGAGATATCAAAATTGATCAAAGTATATAGCTCAAAAATGAAGAATTTGATCAATAAGATGAATTGAATACTTGAATAACTTTGTATATATGTAAAATAAGTTTTTAGAATGATTCAAGTGTGTTAAAACATGTCTAAGACATCATATTTATAGCTTACAAAATCATATGGCCGTTGGGGATGATTAAGAGAGGTTTTGGCTCCAAGGTATACATTTTTAAACTTTCCAACAGCTAGTTTTGACAAAAACATTCAAAACTATTTTGTTAATTTCTCTCAATTACACCGTTGGATCATGCTGAAATTTTAGTCCAAATTGCCAGGAGATGTTGTCTAACTACTGTAAAAATTTCAAAATGATCGGAGTTCGGGAAGGCCTCCAGTTTACCGTTAGATCAAAATTGGGCAAAAATTGAGTGAATTTTAAACCAAAAATAAAAATATTTTTTCAATTTGATAATTTAGTTCCAAATAAAATTCTAATGATTTTTGAACCTCAAATATATGTTTCTAAGATACCCATTTTTATTATAGCTTAAAATATGATCATTTAAAATTAATATGAATTTATTTTGAAACTCGATTTTTGTAAAATGATGTTTTTCAAATAAATTCAATTTCAAGCTAGTTTGAATCAATCTTTAAAAGATGCACGAATATGTTTGAGTTATATGGATTCGATCAATAAAGTATCTTTACATAAAATCTAAGCACTCACTCCATTCAATGATAATTCGAGTCTTCGTGATGCTTGATTTTCTTGTGCGTATCTTTACTTGTTTGATGTTCTTGATCCTTTCTTGGTTTTGATAACTTGTAGAACATGTGGAGATCATTCTTGTGCATAGCTTCACTTACTTGATGAGCTAGATCTTTTCTTGGCTTTGTATAGCACATGTATATCACTTGAGTTCATTTCTTGTGAGTAGAGGCGTTTGTAAAGCTTGTGTGAGATTTGCTTCGGTTTGAAGTTACACTTGGTCGTAAGATATGTCGGTTAAAATGGCTATTATCATTGGAACAACCGAGTTAAATAACACTTTATTAACTTATTGTAATTATCAAAATAAAACTAATTGACTTTAAGGTCAACAATCTCCCCCTTTTTGATGATGACAATAGAGTTAATGTGTGTTTATAAAAAGATAATAATTTTAAGCATATGAATAATATTCTCCCCCTAAATAGTTGCATAGATAAAAATATACAAGCAATTTTTAAAATGAAAAATACTTACATAGATAAGATAAGTTCAAACAACTTAATCGAAAGCATAAGTTCGAAAAGGACTTAAACAAGTAGACAAACTAGTAGTTCTTGATCAAGCATAACATAATAAAATAAATGATAAAATAAGCGAGTGTGTACCATTATCACTCATGACACACACACATAACACACATACTTCTCCCCCTTTTTCTTCATCAAAAAGGAGGGAATCAATAATTATTAATCTAAAGCTGTAAAAATACTTGTTAATACTCATAATAATGTGTACATTAATGCAAGCAAATTTTATAAAACAAAAATAAAATAAAATTAAGCATAATTAAATAATGTATGCTCAAAATTAAGCATTATCAATCCCTTTTATGAACTTTTTGGAATAAACTAGATATCACAAGCTTTAGTCATACCGAGTTCACGTCGAATAGTACAAAAACGATCTTCAGAAAGCGGTTTAGTGAATATATCCGCAAATTGCGATTCGGTGCCAACGAATTCAATATCTACATCACCTTTTTGCACATGATCACGAATAAAATGATATCTTATCTCAATGTTCTCAGTACGTGAATGTTGTATGGGGTTTTCGGTCAAACTTATGGCATTTGTGTTGTCACATTTAAAAGGAATGTGGCTAAGACTAATTCCAAAGTCTTCTAGTTGTTGTTTAATATATAAAGTTTGTGCACAGCAACTTCCGGCCGCCACGTATTCGGCTTCGGCCGTTGAAAGGGCCACCGAATTTTGTTTCTTACTTGACCAAGATACTAGTGCGTGTCCTAGAAAATGACATGTGCCACTAGTGCTTTTCCTATCGATTTTGCAACCCGCAAAATTCGCATCGGAATAACTAATTAAGTCAAATGAGTTCTCTCTTGGGTACCATAAACCCAATGAACTAGTACCGGAAAGATAACGAAAAATTCGTTTTACGGCAAGTAAATGTGATTCTTTAGGATCCGCTTGGAATCGTGCACAAAGACATACACTAAACATAATGTCCGGTCTAGACGCCGTCAAATATAATAAACTACCAATCATACCTCGATATTTCTTGATATCCATACTTTTACCTTTCTCATCTTTGTCATGTTTCAATGTTGAACTCATAGGAGTGCTCATGGATTTGGCTCCTTCCATGTCGAATTTGTTTAAAAGCTCCTTCACATACTTCTCTTGATTAATGAAGATGCCTTCTTTGCATTGTGTCACTTGTAATCCAAGGAAGTAGTTCATTTCTACCATCATGCTCATTTCAAATTCCTTTTGCATACAAGTAGAAAATTCTTTGCAAAGATTGTCGTTAGTAGAACCAAATATAATATCATCAACATAGATTTGTACAAGTAGCATGTCATTGTTATGATTTTTGATAAATAAGGTGGTATCAATTTTGCCTCTAACAAAACCATTGTTAAATAAAAATGAACTTAATCTATCATACCATGCTCTAGGTGCTTGTTTTAAACAATACAATGCTTTAGATAATTTAAATACATAATCCGGATAAATATGATTTTCAAAACCGGGAGGTCGTTTCATATAAACTTCCTCTTCAATAAAGCCATCCAAGAAAGCACTTTTCACATCCATTTGATATAATTTAAAATTCTTAAAACATGAATAAGCAAGTAGCATGCGAATTGCTTCTAAACGTGCAACGGGTGCATATGTTTCTTCATAATCAATGCCCTCCTCTTGATAGTATCCTTGGGCAACAAGTCTAGCTTTATTTCTAACAATAACACCATTTTCATCCTTTTTATTTCGAAATACTCATTTAGTGCCTATAATAGTATGATCATTTGGTTTGGGAACAAGCGCTCACACTTTATTTCTCTCAAATTGATTGACCTCTTCTTGCATAGCCATCATCCAAGATTAATCTTGTTCGGCTTCATTTATATTTTTAGGCTCATATTGAGAAACAAATGCCACATTATTGCAAACATTTCTTAAGGATGATCTAGTCATGACCTTACTAGATGAATCTCCAAGAATTTGATCAATAGGGTGGTTGGACACAAATTTCCAACTCCTAGGCAAATCATTCGAGTTTTGCTCGGTTGTATTTTCTAACTCCTTAGGAGTAGCTTGAGCACTCGAAGTTTCTTCCTTAGATGTATCATAAATTTGTATATCCGAAACTTTTTGGATAATTTCAACATCATCATCGGAATGCACTATGGGTGTAAAAGGATTAGATTCATCAAAAACAACATGCATAGATTCTTGAACAACTAAACTATTCTTATTATAAACTCTATATGCTTTACTATTAGTGGCATACTCAAGGAAAATTCCTTCATCGGATTTAGCATCAAATTTTTGCAAGTGATCACGATCATTCAAAATAAAACATTTGCAACCAAAAACTTTAAAATATGCAATATTTGATTTCTTGTCATTCCATAATTCATAGGGTGTGTTATCTAACTTTTTACGAATAATAACACGATTAGTTACATAGCATGCGGGATTAACGGCTTCCGCCCAAAAATATTCCAGTAAAGAATGTTCATGTAACATGGTTCTAGACATCTCTTGAAGAGATCTATTTTTCCTTTCAAGCACACCATTTTGTTGAGGAGTTCAAGGTGCCAAAAAGTTATGATTAATACCATGTTCATCACAAAAATTCTCAATATCAATATTATTAAATTCTCTACCTCTATCACTTCTAACATGTATAATAGAAGCACCCTTTTCATTTTGAATTTTTCTACAGAATTTAGCAAATACAAGAGGTGTTTCATTTTTATGAGTAAGAAAGAATACCCAAGTAAATCTAGAAAAATCATCAACAATCACAAAGGCATACAATTTACCACCTAAACTAGCAACCGAATTAGGTCCAAATAAATCTAAATGTAACATATCAAGTGGTCTAGTAGTAGTAATATCTTTCTTAGATTTTAAGGAAGACTTGTGTTGTTTACCAAGTTAACATGCATCACAAATTCTATCTTTAGCAAATTTAGTTTTAGGCAATCCTTTAACTAATTCCTTTTTAGATAATTTATTAATTAAATCCATATTAGCATGACCTAATCTTCTATGCCATAACCAAGAAGCATCATTTAACACAGATAAACATTTAACATCTTGTTGAGATAAATCATCAAGTTCAAGAGTATATACGTTATTTGATCTATAAGCAACAAACAAGATAGAATTATCACTAAAATTTTTAACAATGCAACATTCGGATTTAAAAATAACTTCATAACCTTTATCACACAATTGACTAATACTAAGCAAGTTATGTATTAAACCGTCAACAAGTAAAACATTATCAATATAAGAAGATTTATTACCAACCTTACCTATACCAATGATTTTGCCATTGGCGTTGTCCCCGAAAGTCACATTCCCTCCTTTCTTGGGAATAAGACTTAAGAAGTTGTTCTTGTCTCCCGACATGTGCTTTGAGCAACCACTATCCAAGAACCACTTGGTTTTGCTACCTTTGGCTTTCAAGCACACCTACACCATAACTTTAAGTAACTTCTCCTTTGGTACGCAAAATGTGTTGGGTGCCTTTGGGTTAGCAAACATAATGGTTCCTTTTGGAACCCAAGCAAGCTTCCTTTTAGGGAAACTTTCATTTCGATAAAAACAATGACCCACATAATGAGTATTTCTACCACAATATGAGCAAAGATGAGTGGGATCATGAGGTGTGTATGTTTTAAAAAAGTTTTTGTAATCCTTTTGGTTGTCAATTTGGTTATAGCCCAAACCGGCTTTGTCAAAAACACACCTTTGCATTCCTAATAATTTTCCAAGTTATCCTTTCCTTTGCTGAACTTGGCTAGACTATTAGTTAAGTCATCCACTTGATCTTTCAATTTGACATTTTCTAATACAAGTGAGTTTGGAGTTTCTTTCTCTTTTCCTTTCTTTAAGGTTTTGTTTTCATTTTTCAAAAATACATTTTCTTTCTCAAAGTTTTCACACTTGCTAGAAATAATCAAATTTTCCTTTTTGAGGCTTGCATACATTTTAGACAAATTTTTAAATTTTTTATGCAATTCCTTAAACATATCATATAATTCTTCATAGTCATTCTCATCATGTATATCATTATTAATATAGGCATTATCATCACTAGATGAGTCATAAGAAGAGTGTACCTCATTGTCTCTTGCCATAAGGCAAAGATTTGCTGTTTCCTCGTCGCTAGAATCGGCATTGGACTCACCTTCTTCGGAATCACTCCAAGTGCCTTTAAGGGCATGTCTTACTTGCTTGAAGGCTTTGTCTCTTTTGTCTCTTCTTTCCTTTCTTCTAACCGGTCAATTTGTTTTGAAATGTCCTGGTTCATGGCAATGGAAACACTTTTTTTCTTCTTCATTTTCAACTCTTGGTTGAATAGATCGATCATCGTTCCTTCTTGATGAAGGATCAAAGTTGTTTCATTTTCCTTGAAATTTCTTCTTCTTGGTTAGAAATTTTATGAATTTTCAAGAAAGAAGAGCCATATCCTCATCTTCTATCATTAACTCCTCATTATCATCTAGTTGAGTTGCTTTGAGAGCTAGAGACCTTTTGGCTTTTGAATCACTTTCTTCTTTTCTCGCCAATTCCTTCTCATGGGTTTTAAGTGAACCCAATAGTTCATCCATGCTTAGCGTCTTGAGATTCTTGGCTTCTTGAATAGCCGTTACTTTGGGTCTCCATTTCTTGGGAAGAGTTCTAAGAATCTTTCGAATATTATCCTCATTAGGATATTCCTTTCCAAGAAGATCTAAAGCATTAGTGATAATAAAGAACCTACTATACATAGAAGCAAGTGATTCATTAGGCTCCATTTTGAAAAGTTCATAATCATGAACAAGCATATCAATATTATCATCCTTAACTTGTGAAGTTCCTGTGTAGGCAACTTCTAATTTAACCCAAATTTCTTTGGCGGTTTTACAACTAGAAATTTTGTTGTATTCATCTATAGTCAATGCACAATGTAGGGCATTCAAGGCTTTAGCATTGAATTGAATTTTTTTAATGTCATGCTCATCATATTCGGAAATAGATTTAGGAGTAACTTTACCCCTTTAATCGGTTTTGGTAATTTTATAGGGTCCAATGAGTGTGACTTTCCATTGTTCAAAATCACAAGCTTGAAGAAAAGTACACATACGACTTTTCCAAGAACTATAATTTTTGCCATCAAATAGAGGCGGTCTAGTGGTGGAAGAACCTTCGTTGATTCCGGTTCCTTGATAAATAGACATGATCGTAAACTCTAAGATTGTTAAATCAAAACAAGAGTACACCCTCTGATACCAATTGTAGGTCGGAAAATACCCTAGAGTGGGGGTGAATAGGGTTTTATAAACTTAATGCGGAATTAAAATGTTTTTAAAATATTTAAGCAAAGCAACTTAGTTAAATAAGTTTATCAAGGAAAACAATCAATTAAATAATCAATCCCAAGAATAAGCAATAATATAAGCAACTTCAATCAATTAATATAAGAAATAAATAAAGAGATTGAGTAAGAAAAGATTGAACTAATTTGAAGTCGAAGATTTTTTGTTCACACGGTTCGGCTTGGTCCCCTTACTCCGCGCTCGGTTAGTTCCCCGAGAATTTCCACTATAACCGATCTCCTTCCGGGTGAAGATCAAACCTCTACAAGTGTATTCTTCTCACACACTCTTACAAGTATTGAAACACCCTCAATACTCTCACAAGAAATTCCTCTTTCTATTCTATGAGATACACCTCTCACAAATATGATTTGAATAAGTTTTGGTGGCTAACACCAATGTACAATATCTCTCTTGTGTATAACAAAATACAAATGAAGCTCACACTAAGAGATATCAAAATTGATCGAAGTATATAGCTCAAAAATGAAGAATTTGATCAATAAGATGAATTGAATACTTGAATAACTTTGTATATATGTAAAATAAGTTTGTAGAATGATTCAAGTATGTTAAAACATGTCTAAGACATCATATTTATAGCTTACAAAATCATATGGCCGTTGGGGATGATTAAGAGAGGTTTTGGCTCCAAGGTATACATTTTCAAACTTTACAACAACTAGTTTTGACAAAAACATTCAAAACTATTTTTTTAATTTCTCTCAATTAAACCGTTGGATCATGCTGAAATTTTAGTTAAAATTGCCAGGAGATATTGTCTAACTACTGTAAAAATGTCAAAATGATCGGAGTTTGGGAAGGCCTCCAGTTTACCGTTAGATCAAAATTGGGCGAAAATTGAGTGAATTTTAAACGAAAAATAAAAATATTTTTCCAATTTGAAAATTTAGTTCCAAATAAAATTCTAATGATTTTTGAACCTCAAATATATGTTTCTAGGATACCCATTTTTATTATAGCTTAAAATATGATTATTTAAAATTAATATGAATTTATTTTGAAACTCGATTTTTTTAAAATTATGTTTTTCAAATAAATTCAATTTCAAGCTAGTTTGAATCAATCTTTAAAAGATGCAAGAATATGTTTGAGCTATAGGGATTTGATCAATAAAGTATCTTTACATAAAATCTAAGCACTCACTCCATTCAATGATAATTCAAGTCTTCGTGATGCTTGATTTTCTTGTGCGTATCTTTACTTGTTTGATGTTCTTGATCCTTTCTTGGTTTTGATAACTTGTAGAACATGTGGAGATCATTCTTGTGCATATCTTCACTTACTTGATGATCTAGATCTTTTCTTGGCTTTGTATAGCACATGTATATCACTTGAGTTCATTTCTTGTGAGTAGATGATAGAGATATGTCCTAGGACTATTCATAGATTATGATTTGTACTTGGATATCTTATGCTTATTGTTATTAATAAAGTTTATTTATTATACTTTATATTCTCTTTTAAATAATATATATTAATACTAGTTCATCAAGTATGTGACTTGATTGTGGAATGCTAGTAATGTTATAATAATATTATTTAGATGTCCCTGATCATGTGTCAATAATCTAGGATCACATTGATATAATGATTAGAGTATGGGTCAGTTGATGACTATGTTCCACAAGTCATGGATATGGAGATATCAAGCTGAACACACTAATATTTGTTGGAGAACAAAATATTGGACCGACCCGCTTTGGGGACACTGCGAGGAGTGTTACATAATGTCATCAGTGATGTTCCCCATTTATGATATCATATTATCCTCAGACCTGAGATCGCCATGGTTACCAACATAGGGATTAGCATGTCAGGCATTATCAAACGTTGCTTTTGACCGAGTAATTATAAAGATGATGACCGAGCATACTATGAACTATGTAGAGGTATGTGGTTGATCAAGATGGGATTTGTCACTCTCATATATTGAGAGAGATATCGTTGGGCCCCTTGATGAGTGTAATTAATATTTGCATGGCCATGCACAAATGAGATGTCATTTGTTTTGGATTAATTATACTTAGAGATCAAGAAATAAAGATTGAACTATACAAGAATGACACTTGCCTAGTCTTGTGTTCAATCTAGATATCGATTGACAAAAGGAGTTAATATGTGTAATATCAATTTAAGGTTGTGTCGTTTTTGACCTTTATACCCTTTGGATAGTAGTAATGTTTTACTAGAAACCGCTTACTATTCGTATAATAAAATGGGCTTTTAATTATACGGCCAAAGAGTGTAAAACCTACAGGGTCGCACACCAAAACGAGTTGGATCAAAACGAATTAAAACGGGCCAAGTTAGACTTGGGCCCAGTTCGTTTGTTGCTTAGGGTTCTCAATAGGGTTCCCTTATAAAAGGGAACCTTTGTTCATCCTGGCTGTTATGGGAGATTATTGAGAGACCAGAGAGTCGAAATAATTGTGAGAACCCTAGAAGGCGCTAGTACACCAAGCAAGGATCTCATCCCGTTCGTGTGTGCATACCGTAGAGGCGTCGTAATTTCTACGCTAAGGACGACGACAACAGAAAGGATTCGATCCATCCTGTTCGTTTTAGTAACATTGAATCACGTATAAGGTATGTCTTCTGTCGATTTTATTGAATAGCATAGATCCTAGGGTTTAAGATTAGTGCGTATATTAGTGTATGCGATGCATGATTACTGCCCTAATTCCCTACAGTAGAGGCGTTTGTAAAGCTTGTGTGAGATTTGCTTCGGTTTGAAGTTACACTTGGTCGTAAGATATATCGGTTAAAATGGCTATTATCATTGGAACAACCGAGTTAAATAACACTTTATTAACTTATTGTAATTATCAAAATAAAACTAATTGACTTTAAGGTCAACAATCTCCCCCTTTTTGATGATGAAAATAGAGTTAATGTGTGTTTATAAAAAGATAATAATTTTAAGCATATGAATAATATGCTCCCCCTAAATAGGTGCATAGATAAAAATATACAAGCAATTATTAACAATTGATTAAAGGTGCGGTTCTTTGTTATATTCTCTCACTCTGTATATATATATGGACGGGTTTTCAATGGTTACCTTCTCTTTCTACCTATCAATGTGTACTGACAATAATTAATGCACATTGGTGAGGTGACAAATCATTTAACCTGTTATAACAGGTTTAAGTAACCTATTCTATTTTTATTTTTTTAATTAAACTTTAATTTTGTTTGGTTGAGATTTTAAAACATGTTTTTTAGAAATTTTTTTGGAAAGTGTGAAAGTAGGTTGAAAAGTTTATTTAATTTTTGTTAGAGTTTTTTTCAACAAATTAAAAAAACTTATGAAGAATAATAATAAAAAAATAGTCACAATGGATCTTATTTTATATATCTCGATGAGTAGGTTTCTAATATATATATATTTTTTATCTAATTCCAATTTTTGAATTTAAAGTTATAGTGTTTTAAAAAATTTATGAGAGATAAAGTAAAGTGAAGTGAATTTTGAGAAATGTGAAGTAAAGTTGACTTTTTGGTAGACATTTTAAAATTTTGATTTTAAAATCTCAACTAAACACTTAAGATAACCCAATTCCGGATAAACTTAGGATAACCCAATTCCGGATAGATTTAGGATAACTCAATTCTGGATAGACTTCCGGATAGATTTAGGATAACTCAATTCTGGATAGACTTAGGATAAGACTTTCGTAGAAATTTTAAAAACTTGATTTTAAAATTTTAAAAATATTATGAGAGAGAAAATAAAGATTTTATTTGCTAAATAGACCTAGGATAACCCAATTCCGGATTATGATAAGTGTTTATGGGTGTTTTTATCATTTCAATTTTATAGTTAATTAATAACATAAGTTTATGAGAAATAACACTTTCAAAATATATTTGACTTTGAATTTTCATATCTATATAATAGGTTTACAAGTTACATACAACTCAAGTCTTTCAATAACACTTTCAATTTAATCATTTTATTATCATTCGTGACAAATTATATCATAATAAAAATAAGAAAATTAATTTGAAGCATCTCATATAGCCTGTGCTATTGGTTTGATCAGTCATTGTTCAACTAAATAATAATTTCAACACAATAATGTAAAATAATATTAAAAGAAACGTATTTTCTTAATTTAAGGTGTTTCAAACAAACTCAATTTTTCATAATTTGATCAGATACAAAAGTATGTATACGACTTCCTAAATAATACTCAAAATATATATTGTGTAGTATTAAATAATTAATTATTTTGTTCAATAATCAATGTGTTGTGTTTGGCAAACAAATTTTGAGATGGTCATATTGCCTTTTTCACTTGAAAAAGAACTTCATATCAGCACTTCCAAAAAACTTTAAGAAAAAGAAATTAGCAGTGCAATTGTTCTCGAGTTGTGCAAATTCTCTTACGGTTGATAAATATATAGAGCATTATCGAGACCTCAGCATCTTTGTGGGCGAAACAATGAATAAATTCTTAGAAAGTGCACCCATTGAACGTTGGATAAATGCATTCTTCCCGGGGAGAAAGTACGGTATTATGACTTCAAATATGATTGAAAGCTGTAACTCCTGGATTAGAAATGAACGTAATCTGCCAATTACAACAATGCTAGACCAAATTCGGGTAAAGGTAATGAAACAAATGTCAGATAGGCGAGAGGCGTCGAGGAGTTGGAAAAATGAATTGTGTCAATCTGTTGAAAACAAGCTGAAAGACAAGATCACCGAGAGTTCCTCATGAACAGTGACTAAGTCTGCTGATACATTGTAACACCCCGTTCCTAAATCTTAAAACTTAGCGTGTTCAAAAATCGCGAGTAAGGCGATTTCGAGCTCCAAATAGTGAAATAATGTTTTGAAAGGAGCAACAGGGTTCGGAGACTTCCAGTAAGTCATGTTGGTGTATTTAAGCTTGTTAGAATAGCTGTAAGTCATTTCGGGTGATTCGAGTTGAAATTGGGATGTAGATTGCAAGTTTTCAATTTACCCGACTTCATGATTTTGGGATAACTTGGGGAAAACGTAACTTCTTCGTTACTCGCCAGATTGAGTTTCCGTTCTCTTGGGGGTATAGATTTTTAGGCAATATACAACTTTTGTGCATTGGTTGAAGGCAAATTTAAGCTCCTACTCGGTCGAAACTAAGCGCGAAATAGGCAAATCGCTATTAGTTGTTCATTCTGTAACATTAACGCGTTGACTTCGTTGAATTTCTGGGAATTATCTGTCCAGAATTTAGGGACACTTCCTTCTAGGAAGTTTTAGAGCTCCGAATAAGCTTTTCGTGGACTTAAAGATCACCTCAATCGAACTTCCAAGCTAGAAGTTATGGCCGTCCAAAGTTCAGTGCTGCAACTCACCTAGCGTGAACAGTACCCGCGAATGTAAACAACAGTTTGTATGTATATGACTAGATCCTTCTTCCTCATTCCACCACCAAACTCATGAGAGCTTCTAGCGAGAGATAGAGAAAAGATTTTTGAGTTCACTTGTGGATTTCTCATATCCCATCCAGAGATTAAGCTTAAAAGTCATCCAAACCATCTTCTAAACAACTATTCATCTTCTTCATCCTTCCTCCTCATCCATGGCATCTTGAGCTCGGGATTAGGGCTCGGAATTTGGGACCACGCATCATCAATTCAAGGATGAAGCTTCAATTAGGTGGGAATCTACTACTAAAATATAATTTTCAACTTATTGTGGTTTGATTTTGATTTTAGCATTTGTTTACACAAAAAAAAACCCTAGTTTTTTTTAAATGGGTTTGTCACATGTGTTAGGATTTTGAGTAAATATTGAAATGGATGCTTCTAATGGTTTATATATAGCCTAAATCACATGAATTGACAAAAGATTACAATAAATTGCTTGATTCACATCAAAACCCCACTTGGGACTTACTTAGTTACTATTAACCTTTGATATAAAATTACAAAACTTCTCAAGGATCCAAGTGGTGGAATTTCTTGACGAAATAGAAGTTGAATAACTTATCATTCATAATGAAGTTACTTATATGAGATTATCCCTTTTTCGTTACGTCATTGACATTATATCTTTACCTTAAGATTCACCATGAGTCCAACTACTAGTTTCATGTTTAATATATAAATTTGGGGATTTTGGGATTGATGCGTATAGTGGAGTTGGTTATGGATTCTAAACGATAGATATACACTTTTATACCATCAATTAAGGTTATTGTATATTATCTATGTGTATTGAACCGGGAAACCACTAAGGTGGAAACTGTGTACAACAACCTTTAAGCCTATTGCCTTACGTGGTTCTTGTTAGCACTAGTAGCGAGTATGCACTTATCATACATTCTAAAGGGGTAAGAAATATAAGTTGATAGAACGTAGGTTGCTAAGGCTTAAAAAATACCTAGCTTAAAAGTCGTATAATATTAGTTGGGCTAGAAGCACGATGATCAATGCTTAACCGGACGATATGGTTTAACAACTATTATAAACATTAACGGCCTTGGTTTTATACACTTGACACATTATATATTGTGAGATGCCGATAATGACCTAAAAGGTCACAATATGTGAATGACATTGTAGCAATAAGCCAATAGGTGTAATGCGTGGTAACAATTATATTGATGAATGGTGGGCAATTGTATGATTGTATATATATGTGTGTGGATTGCCATCTGTGTGGTGGACGGTTTGATTGATGATATATATATGTATATTGATATATTCCTATTGAATAATCATACATATGGGTCGGTTACATATATGTATATTTGTGAATAATGATAAGGCCTATAATGTGAATTACTTTATCAAAGCAATGTAAACGAGTGATACACTTTGTTATTATCACATTGTTATTATATTATGGTATGGCTTGCGTGAACATTGTATTGTGTATATTACAATTCATTGCTAAATATTATGTTGATATAAGTATAATGATGAGATTGTATAGTCCATGTGTGGTCCCGGGTTGGTCTCTAAAGATTGAGACCTTAAGTTGGGACAGAGTGCCCCTGGGTGCAAGACCCGAAACCGTGCACGAAAATTAACGGGGGGCCCTGTTGCTGCATGGGTGAGAGGCCACGAAATGAAGACCTAGTGATGTTTGGACGATTGTGATTATTATTATTGTGGTGGTCGAGGCCGTGAGGGCATTTGAGAGACATTGTCTCAAATGATACTAATACGCCACAATGACGGATGTGGCGGTGGTTTCCATATATATATATTGTTGTGTTATATTTTATATTGTACTATATATTGTCTCTGGTATATTATGGATAATATATATATTGGTTTGGATCATTGTACACTTAGAGAACCATTTGACTATCCATAACAAATTAATATATAAAGTGAAAAGTTCTAATAACCGTTGGTTTACAAACATAGTATACGAATAGCTAGACGGCCTGGTAGTAATGCTTAATAGTTAGCCAAGTATGTAACTTATAATATACTGCTAACAAAGTGATAACTATGAATACTTGGCACAAGAGGTGTATACCCCTCACACGTAGTTGAGTAACTGAGAATAGAATGATTCTTATAGCATGTGAACCATAGGAAGCTAGAAAGAGTATAATGCTATATGATGAGAGTTAAGGAATAGTTTCGATACCTGAGATAGAACAATTAGTGGGTTTTGGGCACGCACATACATGTTAAATTGCATAGTAAGGTTTTCAAAAAGATTGTATTGTTGAAGCAAGATATATATGATACATATGTTTTCAAATGAAAACCTTATTTTCATTATAAACCTTCATAGTTCCCACTGAGCCCGGATTTGGCTCATTTCTTCATTTTTAATAATTTTGCAAGTCCATACTCAAGGGTGGCACGCGCTGTACGTTTATAGAAGCTCTAATGACCTTGAACTACTTTGTAGTCCTTAATATAAGGACAATGCCATTGAGGCCTTTATATTATACTTTAAGACACTTGTATTTATTTAAAAGGATTTGGGATTGTTGTATAAATTTATACTTAAACGGACTTTGATAAAGTGTATCAGATGTGGAGTATTTTTATTAAATGGTTGTATATGAAATGATTGAATAGATATTGTTCTTTTTATTTATAGGGAGGATATCTCATTTAACAAACTCCACATTCCAAGTTTTTTCTAAATGGATTTTATTTATTTTCCTTTATAATTCACACTCGTCGTCGCGTACGTGTGAGAATCCGCAAATGCGACCCCCCGGGTCTCGTCCCCGTTCGTTGGGCGTCTGAAGCGTCGGAAGGGATTCCGTCATTCCATTTGCTTTTGGAGTTGGTTGATAATTCATAACGGGTGTCCCTCTATCCTGTTTCTAGGTGTAAGAGGGTTCATTCAGAGTCGCCAGTACGTTTTACGAGAAAACGGACAAAATGAGTTGTGTAAGGGGAAAGGCTACAGATAAGCCTTTCTTTCCACATTTGTCTGCGAAACCAGGATTCTATAGGGTTCGGGAACTATATTACGGTTTGGGAAGGTGTTAAGCACCCGTTCCGCCCTTTCGGTCTCTAATGGTCTTATATGTTTATTCTATGTTGAAAAACTTGGATGCTTTTACTGATAGTCTACTACTTTTCAAATGAAAACCCTAATTTCTGGGGAAAACGGGAAAGGGATAGAAACCTTTGTGTTCCGAGACCCGATGCTTTTATTATTGAAAGATGTAAATACAAATGACAAAACCTTTTATTTTGAAAGAGTATCCCTTATTATTTCCTCAGATAATGACGGTTTTCTCGTGTTGTGATTAGTTTTGTAAAAGTTCGGATCTATATCGGGACTAATTTAATATGGAACTAGAACTCTTTGAGGAGAGTTATCAGACACGTCACAGTCTATAGAGAAGACAGGATATGTTGATTTTAATTCCTAGATAAGTCTTATCAGTCCGGGTTTTGAAAACAGAATTTTATCCAGACGATAACGTACTTACTCTTCTGGTTTTGCAAATGGTTTTATCAGGGTCTTTTGTTTTGAAGACGGTAGACTATTTATAATTCGGCAATAAGTTTATTCAATAGAACTAATATACAAATATCTTATTTAATTACTAGAAGAGACTTTCGTTACCTTCCCGACGAGAATAATAATAAGAAAGAAAATATAATACGGCAGAGAGATCTCCGGCGATAATAATCTTCTCCTTCTTCAGATATTTTCGAGAATTCGATTCCCGAGACTGGACACGTCGAGTGTCGAGAATAGATTCGATAATTCTTCAGAAATAAGACGATAATAGAAAATACTTGACGAAAGATCAGAAAATCAGATCATAAACCCGCAATTCTGCTCTAAAACTGCTGTTTTTTGCTCTGCTGTTGGCGTCCTTAAACCTTGGGTGCTGCTGGCCTATTTATAGTGGCGAAAAGGTATATGTCGCGCGACATATTGGTGTATGTCGCGCGACAGTCTTGACTGTCGCGCGACATTTACTATAATGATTATGTGGTGGGGCGTTTGTCGCGCGACATTTTGGTGTATGTCGCCTGTCGCGCGACATTTACTTTAATGATGATGTGGTGGGGCGTTTGTCGCGCGACATTTTGGTGTATGTCGCGCGACAATCTTGACTGTCGCGCGACATTTACTTTAATGATGATGTGGTGGGGTGTTTGTCGCGCGACATGTCCCTACAGGGGGGATTGTCGTGCGACATGTCCCTAGAAAAGGGGATTGTCGCGCGACATACTTGAATGTCGTGCGACATTTCACTTTAAAAACATGTTTGTTTGGCCAACAGACGCTTCCGGGGCAGTCTCGGGTGTTCGGGTGGGTCCTAGAGTCCAGAAACAGCAGTTCTCGAAGGTTGTTAGGGTTCTTGCGGGGGTCACAGATCGGGGTGTCTACAGTACGACTCGGTGATCAACGGGGTCCTAGGGGTGAAAACCTCTTAACGGGATTCGGAGCGTCACATACATTGTATGAAGCTAGAGAGCAAAAGACTTATTGCGTAGATCTTGACAAATGGCATTGTGGCTACAATTCGTGGTGCATTGATGGTTTTCCTTGTTCCTATGCTGTTTTGAGCATACTGGCGGATAATAAAAATATTTACAAGTACATTGATATGTGCTTCTTAGTAGTAAACTATAAGAGCTCGTACTCCCATCCAATTTATCCAGTGCCAACTTCTGGTCTGAGTGCTAATGTATTGGCAAATGTAATTGAGATATTAGCTCTTGATTGTAACACACAACCTAGACGACCAAAAAAGAATCAATTTGACACAAACAGTTTAACTACAACGAAGAAGCGAAAGTGCGGAAGGTGCAACAAATATGTTTATCACAACAAGAAATCATGCACCGAGCCTATAGCTTAGATCAATCTAATATTAGTTTGTGGAATTAGAACCTACTAGATTAAATGTATTTCTCCATTAAATAACTTCAATTTACTTATTTTATTCCTACAGAGACCTTAGAAAAAATTTATTCATTACTAGTAGGCCCGTCCTTAGAAAAAGTGATGGTAAATGACTTTTAGCACAACCAGATTCCTTCTTAGCACCTTCTGGTTTATTTGTCAAGTGTGCTGACAGTGGGTGCTAAATTCATTTAGCCCCTTATGGTTTTTTTTTCCTATATGTGTGCTAACAGGGGGTGCTAAATGCATTTAGCACATACTGGTCTTTTTTTTGTGATGTGTCCTGACATGTGGTACTAAATGCATTTAGCACCTTCTGCATTGTTGTCAAGTGTGATGACAGGGGGTGCTAAATGAATTTAGCACCATATAGTATGGTGCGAACTGTACTGACAAGGGGTGCTAAATACAATTAGCTCCTTCTGGTTTTTTGTCAAATGTGCTGACTTAGCAACATAAACATGGTTTTTTATGTTCAGAAAGGTGGCGCTAAATGGCTTTTAGTTCTGGTTTTTTGTGATGTGAGTCGAGAGGGGTGCTAAATGCATTTAACACATACTGGTTTATTTGCCAAGTGTGCTGACAAGGGGGTGCTAAATGCATTTAGCACCTTCTGGTTTTTTTTCAAATGTCCTGATAGGGTGTGCTAAATGCATATAGCACCTTTTGGATTTTTGTCAAATGTGCTGACGGGGGTGTTAATAAACTTTTAACATAATAAACAAGCGGTGCTAAAAAAAGACTTTTAATGAGAAGAAAAACTAACTATGCTTACAAAAATCACACGTCATCAAATTCTTCCACATTTTCCAATATAAAAATATGGATATTCATAGATATGATTATAAACATATTTACAAAAAATAACTAATCATCAAATTATTTTGCATTTTCCACTACAAATGTTATAGCGTCATCAATAATTGAATTAAAACTAGCACCACCACCTTTATTGGAAACTTTATCATTAACTCCCTTGTCAGCAAGTTCCTTGGGAACGGTTTTTATTTCAGGTTCGCAGCTATGTGACGCCCTGAATCCCGTTAAGAGGACTAGGCCTCTGGGATTCAGTTAATCACGGGTGCCGTCACTCTCAACGGCGGGTGAAGTGTAAAATTTACAATTTATGAAAACATTTTTCAAAAGTTACTCATTTAGAAGATGGTATGAGTAAATTACTTTTCTAAAAAAAATAAATAAATTAGGTCAACGCATATTTGAAGTCCATCCATTGGAAACAAAGTCAAATAAATAGTTTTTCCATTATACAAAGGGCATTCACTTTAAAATTTAAATAAGACAATATGGTATACAACGTTTAAACGAAACTCAAAAGAGAAAAGTACAACAAATATTTAGTCATCCCTCCGTGGAAGACTAATGTGAATCCAGGGTCATTAGAGGCGTTTAAACTTCAACATAACGTGCCAACCCAATATAGGACTTGCAAAATTGGTTTGGAAAATGGGAGTGAGCTAAACACAGGCTCAATGGGAACTATAAAGTTTTGTATACTAAAATACACATAGTAATATGCATGCATTGTGCAGTATAAAAATAGTAGTCAAATAGTAAGTATACCGTATATGTATGTGTAATGCTCATCTCTATATACCATAGATGTTACATGCGTGTAATGCACATCAAATGATCCCGTTTCCCCAAATCTCAAGCAAAACCATGCATAACGAGAAATACAAGATTATTAACCGAAAGTACAATGTGTTGGCAACTATTACGGCTCCAATTATGCTACGCCAGGTCTCGTCTCATCTTATCTCAAAGGCAACCGAAAAGGCTACAACCCTTTATATGCAATGGGCTCTAACCCATTGCATTAGCGGCTACAACCACTAACAAGAGGCTACAACTTCATCCCATCAAGAGGGCTATAACCCTCATCTAGTACTGGTACTTCGGGCTCCAACCCGATAATCTAAGTGGCTACAACCGCAAATGGGCTCCAACCCAATAATCTAAGGAAGGCTCCAACCTTACAATTATCACCTACGTAGATAATTGATCCAAAGCATTGAAACAATGCAATAACAATAAAAACATAAAGGGCCAACACACGAAATAATACCAATCCAATGCTATATTGATTATATATAGCTCAACAAAGTAAAATCTCATATGTGGTGATGTAGTTATTGTACATTTGCCAATTGTGTATTATAATGAAGTTCTCATTAACAATTCTCGTAAAATACATTGATGTCCGAAGTGTTTACAATATCCCCATTAAGCATTGTTAAGTACAATCCTTAAGGTTTAGTTTTATTTCTTCAAAACTGGCTCGGGGAAAACTTGCCAAGCATTTGGCATGATCCGTATTAAATAGAATAACACTTGAAAATCATAAAAGTGTACCATAGATGTGAAATATTGTGTTAATCTCATCATTAACACAATTAAAGCCAAACTCTTATAAACTTTCAAGAATGTAGTCGAATAGGTGATTTTTACCACTACACCACAAGTATCCAAAAATTGGCATATGTACACTAACAATCAGCAACCCAAATATTACATGAGCTAATACAAGTATCAATATAATCACAATGCCATTCTCAAGGCATATACAATTTCTAGTTGAACATATTTGTTTATAAGTAGGTCCATAGGCAAAATTTGGGAAAAACGTGTAACACATGAAAACTCTTATATGTTTATCATATTAACCCACTAATAAGGTGAAACCAACCATTTAATAAATGATTTTCCATCCATATCCTTATTACAAGAGTTATCCTAAAAACTAGGGTTCATAACTATAAAATTAAGGGTATTGTTCCAAATCTCAAATTGGGTGTGTAAGAAGAGAATTAATCATTGTAATAGCTTACTATCAACAAAAATAATAATATTCAATCATTAGTTTAAGATACATAACACCCAGACCCAATGCATGCATCACAACCCTAAGTTTTTCAGAAAACCCCCCAATCTTGTTGAAAACACTACATGCATCATAATATAGGTTCAAAATAGATTTCATACAATTGTTCCCACTTGGATTGAAGCTTCAAACAAATTTTGAAGTCCCATGATGGAGGAATATGGCTGCCTTAGCTTTCTTCAAGCTTTGCCAAGCTTCTGTGGAGGTGTTGACAGGAGGAAGATGATGAATAGTGATGTTGTATGTGTAATTCTTGAATCAAGATGACAATACCACCATGATATCTTACATATATCATCTCTCTCACTTTAGAACTCTCTTTAAGTATGTGGGAGAAGTATGGCTCGAAATAGAGGAGAAGAGATTATTTAAGTGTATAAAAATAAGGTCAAAGTTTTGGAAAATTCGACTCTAAGGCACCAAGATCGATCTTAGGGGGTCCAAGATCGATCTTGGGAGCTCTCAGCCAATATTTTCACCCTCCAAGATATCCCAAGATCGATCTTGGAACAACTGCACTAAGTTCATCTAATTTTTGGCCTCCTGGACCCCTAAGATGTTGAAATCTCGTTCCGGGCCAAACATGGAAGTTGTAGAGGGGAACGATACGCAACTTTGGTAACTAACGGGAACTCATTCGAAGATCAAACGAATAAGTTATAGCATCTCAAATTTGGCCAAAAACTTAAAAATCGAGTAAAATCAAAACTTATGATTTTTGCCTTGATTCCGATTCGAGCCACCTGAACTGCGAAATGATTGTTCAAGCAATTGTAGATATACTAACATGACTTTCTTAAAGAGTTTAAATGGTAGAAACCCCTATGGAACAAAATTCCACCATCGAAAGTGAGATTTTTGAACGATTTAGGCTAATATCGTGAAATTAACTAGTAAACTAAACACGATTATCACAAGCTATGCTTCTTATCAGACAACAATAGATGAGTAATTTTTGCACGCTTCATCTGCATCAATCTTATATCCATAGCTTTCAAAACGTCTTCACCACGAAGAAGTCTCTCAATAAATTCATAGGCAAATAATGCACAATCAAGGCTGCAAACCGTATAAAAACAGAGAAACAATCATCTTCAAGTTTTTCAAAATCAAGATATAAAGTTCAAGGAGTTAACAATGTTATAACACCATTTATCAAAAACATATTACCTGTCTTTGGAGGTGTTAAATACTTTTAGCACCCATCTACACAGTTTTAGCACCAATTATTACTAAACATAGTTTTAGCACCAATTTGTCCAACACAAAAACAAAAAAGTGATTTTTTGAGATTTTAAAGTACTTACTCTTCTTGTTGCTGAACGCACTCTGCACTAATCACATTGTTATCCTTGACCTTCAAATCACCCCGACCATTCGGAAGCTTCATTACATATTTCTTCTACATAAATGAAATAAAAACCAATATTAGAATCATTACTGTAAACACTAAGAGTAATGGAAAATTTTCAAAAAAATACCATCTGTAGGGCCTCATCATAATATTGATTCTCTAATTTCTTTGATTATTTTGTCCTTCTTCTTGGCAACATAGTATTGTAATGAGTCCACCATAAACTGGGTAAATTGAGAACAAGAAGTGTCCAGTGATACCATCATTATCACCAAGAGACCTTCTGTGGTTCGTAGAAAACATAATATATTTTGTTTCCAATGCCATTTCCATTATGACATCGTCAAGAAGATCCTTAGTAACATTTCAATTCCATCCCTTACACCTTGCTGCATATTAAAAAAAATTATTTGTTCATCATCCAATACAAAACTAAAACCCATTAAAAAATTACATAATATGTAATAGAAAGTATTACCCAAGCAGTAAAAGAAAAAAATGATACTATCTCTTTTTTGTAGATCCTTCGATATGTACTGTACATACCAATCAATGATCTCCAATCATAGAAAGCAGAGTTAGTAAAAATACTCTTAGATTTATACAAGTAAATATAAGTTTAAAGTTATTATAATAATACTTGCCCATCAACAAAATTATTACACATCAAATCTTGAATAAGGTAGCCAGATATGAAAATTGGCATATTGTAACTTGATGAGTCCAAGGATAGCACCAGAGCTAGATCATGGAGTGAAGACTATGCAGACCCCATTCGGGTTCCGAGTGGTCCAATCACCCAAGCTAGAGCAAAGAAGACGAATGATGCACTCACGATCATGGTCCCAGAGTTGATGAATAAAGCTGAAGTTTGGAGAAGCGTTCAAGGAGATGATGAACAAGAATGGATGACAATTCTTAGCCAAGAAGATGTGGAACCAAATGTGAAGAAAACAGAAGAGGTGTTTGCGTAAAGCATGGGCACGTCAAAGCTGAGAAATCGTGTCCAAAAGGCAGAAGTGCTATTCTGATAAGGCGTGGGCATGCCTTAAAGTCTGAAATTCAATTTTATTTTTCTAGTGTGTTCTCACGACCGGCTATCGAAGGATTTAATTAGTTTTATTATTATTTTGGCAATTTCTTTCTTTCTTTAATAGGAGATAATATTTAATTAGTTTTCCTTTTTTATTTAGGACTCCTCTTTTAAAAAGGAACTAGTTTCCTTATCCTTTTAGGGTTCTTTGTTTTGTTTGCTCCTATTTAAAGGAGGCACGTTAATGTTTTTTATTAAAGTTATTATTAATCAAAATTAAGTGTTCTACACCTTGAGTTCTTGCTAGAACTTGTTGAATTGTTTGAATTAATTATTCAAACTAATTCTTGACTTATCAATCAATTCTCCACTAATTGATTGTGGCGTCTTCGACTTATACTGAGGTTCAATTCTTGCATTCAAGGGTTGGGTTTAGGTTTCGCCTTCCATCTTTTCGACGTAATTCCAAGGTTCTTGCACTTTCGTAATTCAAGGGTTGAGGATCCATTAACCTGGCTAGGAAAACGATCCGAGATCACATCATTTGGTATCAGAGGGAAATTTTTCTATTCAGGTTTTATCTATCTTTATTTTTTTTTCTGCCTTTCAATTTGAACCTTAGTGTTAAGATCTGTGTTCTATCCCCTATCTTGATCAATTAGGGTTTATATAAAAAAAATTAATGTGAACAGTATCGCGTGAATAGTAAAAAATCAATTTCTTGAAACCCTATAATTGAATTGCTCATTGTTTGGTGTTTTGATATTGCGGCGCCATTGCTCATAATATAAGTCAAATTCTATGAAACCTAGAAATTATTTGTTTATTGATATTAGGGTTTAAGCGATGCAAATTGATTTGATTTGAAATTGTAAATTGTGAACTCTTGAAAGTTGAAAATTCGAAGCCCTAGATTATTCATTGATACTTATTGTTGGGTTTTATCTTATGATTTTATTTCATTTAAATCTGTTTTGGTTGGGAAAATCTAGAAGACCATAGGGTATTTGATTTGTGCCATAAATTAGGGATTTGATTGTTGCTTATTGTTTAAAAGTCCGCTTGCATTTATTCTAGCAATTCTAGTAAATCAATTGGCTCTTAATATTGCTAGAAATTGGTTTCTTTGGATCCTTGGTAATTTGCTTTATTGAACACGTCCAAATTAATTGTGGGAGTGCGATTGGTTGTTGGGAATTAGTAATAAAAGTTCAAACTTTTCAACTCGTTTGTCCAGGTTCTGAAGGTGAATTGTGAGAAATTATATCCATTTGTGAGGAAAAAAAATTGAGTGATACTATTTGAGCAAAACCCGTAAAGGAGTGCAGTGAGGAAATTTTATTCCTTTATATTGTGCTAACCTTTGTTTTGCAGCAATATGTCAAGTTTCAATCCTAAGTTATTCCAAGAAGCCATGACAAGTACCTTACAAAAAATGATGAGAGAGGAGTTAGGTGGTTTTAAAGAGCAGGTGGATGAGATGAATGAGGAATTGAGGCGAATGCGGGTGAAAGTAGATAAAGTTTAGAGCACTCAAAATGAACAATCCGGCAAATCATGTAGTGCTCAAAGAAGTGGAAGACTACAGCCTAGAGAAAGAAGGGCTGAGAACGATTCTGACCATTTTTACCAAGATAGCTTTGACGATGGAGATAGCGACGTTGATTCGGTAATTGCTAACCGAAGGAATGGAAAGCGGTTTGGTAGAGGGTCTAATCGGGAAGATGACAACATGAATGAGATCAAAATGAAGATTCCATCATTCCAAGGGATAAATGACCCCGAGGCCTATTTTGAGTGGGTCAAGAAAGTCGAATTAGTATTTTCTTGCCATAATTACTCCGAGTCCAAGAAGGTGAAACTAGCGGCTATTGAATTTTTCGATTATGCACTTGTTTGGTGGGATCGCTTGATGACAGAGCGAAGGCTTAGTGACGAAGGGCCCGTCGAGACTTGGGATGAGATGAAGCGGTTTGTACCCGATCACTATTATCGAGAATCGTACCAAAAATTAGAAGGGCTTACGCAAGGGAATCGTAGTGTTGATGAATATTATAAGGAGATGGAAGTGGCCATGATTCGGGCCAAGGTTGATGAGAATAGAGAAGCTACCATGGCGCGGTTCTTGAGCGGGTTAAACCGGGAAATTGCCAATGCGGTTGAATTGCAGCCGTATGTTGAGATTGAAGATGTTGTGCACACGGCAATTAAAATAGAGAGGCAGCTCAAGAGGAGGGGTAGTTTCAAGCCAAGCCAAAGTTCTTATTCTACTCCAGGGAAACAAAGTTCTTGGAAGAAGGACGACAAAACAACCACTTCGAAACCGAAAGCTGATTTGAAATCTGAAACTCCTAGTGGAAGTCAAGCTAAGGCAGCCCCTAACACCACTAATACTCCTACGACTCGAAACCGGGACATTATTTTGTTAGAAGTGTTAAAGGGAGAGGTCACATTGCCACTCAATGCCCGAACAAGCGATTAATGATGCTTCTAGATAATGGGGAATATGAAATTGAAGAAGAAGGTGCTAAAGCTATGCCACAACTATAGGGTATCGAAGAAGAGGAGAGTGCCATCCAGGGTGAGTTACTAGTTGCAAGAAAAGCCCTTAGCGTGCAAGCAAAAGAGGATGAAGAGCAGCGCGAGAATATTTTTCAGACTAGGTGCCTAGTGTTAGGCAAGGTGTGTAGCTTGGTGATAGACGAAGGTAGTTGCACTAATGTGGCTAGTATAATAATGGTGGAGAAGCTAGTATTGCACACAACGACACACCCAAAGCCTTACAAACTGCAGTGGTTGAATGATAGCGGTGAAGTGAGGGTGAACAAGCAGGTTTTGGTGTCCTTTAGCATTGGTAAGTACGAGGACCAAGTGCTTTGTAATGTGATTCCCATGCAAGCTAGCCATATGCTATTGAGGAGACCATGGCAATATGATAGAAGAGTTAAACACGACGGCTTCACCAATAAATATTCATTTGAGATGAACAAGAGAACAATCATTCTATCACCTTTACCGCCACAACAAGCCTATGCCGATTAGTTGAAGTTGCAAAATGAGGAAGAGCAACGGAGAGCTAAAAAGAAAAAGAGAGGGAGTGGTGAGGAAAAGAAAGAGAGTGAGGGAAAAAGAAAAAAAATTGAGAAAAAAGAAAGTAGAGTGGAAAAACCAGTGAATATTGAGAGCAAATTTGAGAGGAGGCAAAAGAATTTCTATGCGAGAGCTAGTGAAGTGAAAAGAGCGATGCTTTGTAATCAACTTCTTGTACTTGTGTACAAAGAAGTGCTTTTAAACACTAACGAACTAAATTCTTATTTGCCTAGTGTTATTATCTCTTTGTTGCAGGATTTTGGTGACGTCTTTCCGAAGGATACGCCAAGCGGTTTACCACCCATCCGAGGAATAGAGCAACAAATTAATTTTGTACCCGGAGTGTCCATTCCAAACCGACCAACCTATAAGAGTAACCCGGAGGAAACAAAGGAACTTCAAAGGCAAGTGACGGAGCTGTTGGAAAAAGGGTATGTGAGAGAGAGTATGAGCCCATGTGCAGTGCTAGTTTTGCTAGTGCCGAAGAAGGATGGAACGTGGAGAATGTGCGTGGACTGTCGAGCCATAAATAATATCACGGTAAAGTATCATCACCCTATTCCACGTTTAGATGATATGCTTGATGAGTTGCATGGGCCTAGTATATTCTCTAAGATTGATTTGAAGAGTGGATACCATCAAGTTAGAATGAAAGAAGGAGATGAATGGAAAACAACATTTAAAACTAAATATGGGTTATATGAGTGGCTAGTTATGCCTTTCGGTTTGACTAATGCTCTTAGTACCTTTATGCGCTTGATGAACCATGTATTAAGGTCATTTGTTGGCAAATTTGTTGTGGTCTATTTTGATGATATCCTGATTTATAGCAAGAGTTTAGATGATCATGTTATGCATTTGAAATTTGTTTTAGATGTCTTGCGTAGGGAGAAATTATATGCTAACCTGAAAAAGTGCACATTTTGCATGGATAAGCTTATGTTTCTTGGTTTTGTTGTGAGTGCACAAGGGATTCAGGTTGATAAAGAAAAGGTGAAGGTTATTCAAGAATGGCAAAGTCCTACAAGTGTTGGACAAGTGCGGAGTTTCCATGGACTTGCTAGTTTCTATCGGCGGTTCGTGAAGGATTTTAGCACGATTGCGGCACCCTTGACTGAGGTGATCAAGAAGAACGTTGGGTTCAAATTGGGAAAGGAACAAGAGAAAGCATTTCAATTACTGAAAAGCAAGCTAAGTAACGCCCCCTTGTTATCTTAACCTAACTTTTCAAAGACTTTTGAAATTGAATACGATGTTTCAGGAAATGGAATTGGTGCTGTTCTTATGTAGGAAGGGAAGCCAATAGCATACTTTAGTGAGAAGCTGGGTGGGGCGACCTTAAATTACCCTACCTACGACAAGGAGCTCTATGCTTTGGTGAGAGCATTGGATACATGGCAGCACTACCTGTGGCCGAAGGAATTTGTGATTCACACGGATCACGAATCGTTGAAGCACTTGAATGGACAGTAAAGGTTGAACAAGCGCCATGCCAAATGGGTGGAGTTCATAGAAACTTTTCCATATGTGATCAAGTACAAGCAAGGTAAAGAGAATGTTGTAGCAGATGCTTTGTCGCGCAGGTATGCTTTAATTGCTACTTAGATGCTAAGTTGCTTGGATTTGAATACATCAAGGATTTGTATTGTGATGATGCTGATTTTAGAGATATATTCAATGCATGTGAAAAATTGGCATTTGATAAGTACTTTAGGCATGATGGATTTCTAATGCGTGAAAACAAACTTTGTGTGCCTCAATGTTCATAGCTTGTGAAAGAGGCTCATGGTGGGAGTCTAATGGGACACTTTGGTATAACTAAGACTTTAGGAGTATTGCAAGAACACTTCTTTTGGCCTCATATGAAAAGAGATGTTGAAAGAATTTGTGAGAGATGCGTTACTTGTAAGAAAGCAAAGTCTAAGTTAAACCCCCATGGTTTATATACCCCATTGCCCATTCCTAGTGATCCTTGGGTTGATATTTATATGGATTTTGTGTTGGGCTTGCCTAGGACTAAACATGGGAATGATTCTATTTTCGTGGTGGTTGATAGATTTTCTAAAATGGCTCATTTCATTGCTTGTCAAAAAACTGATGATGCACCACGAATTGCGGATTTGTTCTTTAAAGAAATTGTGCGTTTGCATGGCATGCCTAGAACCATTGTTTCTGATATGGATGTAAAGTTTTTGAGCTACTTTTGGAAGACTTTGTGGGGAAAGTTGGGTACTAAATTATTGTTTTCTACTACATGTCATACCCAAACTGATGGTCAAACGGAAGTAGTAAATAGAGCTCTATCCACTTTGTTGCATGCCATAATAAAAAAGAACTTGAAAGAATGGGAAGAATGTTTGCCTCATGTTGAGTATGCATATAATCGAACTGTTCATTCTGCATCTAAGTTTTCTCCTTTTGAAATTGTATATGGTTTTTATCCGCTAGCTCCTTTGGATTTATTACCATTACCTGTTGAGCATGCTAACCTAGATGGCAAAAAGAAAGCTAAATTTGTTAGGAAGATTCACGAGAAGGCGAGGCAAAACATTGAGAGAAGAACTAAGCAGTACATGCAGCAAGCCAACAAAGGAAGGAAGAAGATGGTTTTCGAACCCGGAGTTTGGGTTTGGTTGCACATGAGGAAGGAACGCTTTCCGGTTCAAAGGCGTTCTAACCTGTTACCGAGAGGCGATGGACCATTTCAAGTTGTGCAAAGAATCAATGACAATGCATACAAACTTGATTTACTAGGTGAATATAATGTGAGTGCTACATTTAATGTTGTTGATCTAAGTCCGTTTAGTGCAGGTGATGAATTGAGGACAATTCCTTTTCAAGAGGAGAGGAATGATGAGTCCAAGGATAGCACCAGAGCTAGATCATGGAGTGAAGACTATGCAGACCCCATTCGGGTTCCGAGTGGTCCAATCACCCGAGCTAGAGCGAAGAATACGAATGATGCACTCATGATCATGGTCCAAGAGTTGATGAATAAAGCTGAAGCTTGGAGAAGCGTTCAAGGAGATGATGAACAACAATGGATGACAATTCTTAGCCAAGAAGACAATTCGTGTCCAAAAGGCAGAAGTGCTATTCTGATAAGGCGTGGGCACGGCTTAAAATCCGAAATTCAATTTTATTTTTCTAGCATGTTCTCACGACCGGCTAGTGAAGGATTTAATTAGTTTTATTATTATTTTGGCAATTTCTTTCTTTCTTTGATAGGAGATAATATTTAATTAGTTTTCCTTTTTTATTTAGGACTCCTATTTTAAAAAGGAATTAGCTTCCTTATCTTTTTAGGGTTCTTTGTTTTGTTTGCTCCTATTTAAAGGAGGCACATTAATGTTTTTTATTGAAGTTATTATTAATCAAAATTGAGTGTTCTACACCTTGAGTTCTTGCTAGAACTTGTTGAATTGTTTGAATTAATCATTCAAACTAATTCTTGACTTATCAATCAATTCTCCACTAATTGATTGTGGCGTCTTCGACTTATACCGAGGTTCAATTCTTGCATTCAAAGGTTGGGTTTAGGTTTCACCTTCCATTTTTTCGACGTAATTCCAAGGTTCTTGCACTTTCGTAGTTCAATGGTTGAGGATCCATTAACCTGGCTAGGAAAAACGATCCGAGATCACATCATAACTTCTCCAAGCCATGGTGCTGTCCCAATAAAAGTACAAATAATAGATTCAACACAACAGTGTATAAGTAAATCAAAACAGAAGGTGCTAAATGCATTTAGCATATTCTGCATTGTTGTCAAGTGCGATGACAGGGGGTGCTGAATGCATTTATCACCTTCTGGATTGTTGTACAGTGTGATGATAGGGGGTGCTAAATGCACTTAGCACCTTCTAGTTGTTTTGTCTAGTGTGATAACAAGGGTTGCTAAATGCAGTTTGTTGTCAAAGTGTGATAACAAGGGGTGGTAAATGCATTTAGCACCTTCTAGATTGTTGTCAAGTGTGATGATAGGGGTGCTAAATGCATTTAGCACCTTCTGGTTTTTTGTCAAATGTGATAGCAAAGGGTGCTAAGTGCAGTTTGTTGTTAAAGTGTGCTGACAGGGGGATGCTAAATGCATTTAGCACCTTCTGGATTGTTGTCAAGTGTGATGAGGGGGTGCTAAATGCATTTAGCACCTTCGGTTTTTTTTATCAAATGTGATAGCAGGGGGTGCTAAATGAATTTAGCACCTTCTCGATTATTGTCAAGTGTGATGACAAGGGGTGCTAAATGCATTTAGCACTTTCTGGATTGATGTCAAATGTGCTGACAGAGGTTGCTCAATGTCATGTCTGATGATAGGTGGTGCTAAACTAGTTTAGCACTAATTTTCCAGTACTGGTTTGGTGCTAAAAGTGTTTTAGCACCAATAGAAAACAAAATTCAATGAAATTCAAAATAATACATACGATTTATTTGCATTCTCGAAAAACCTCTAAACAACCTTCCTTTCATAGGGATCTAAAAAGGCTATTATGTCTTTCATTTTAGAGAACGGTAAGAATTTTCCAACAACCTCATCGTCGGGAGTTGCCAACTCATCAACTTTAATAACTTCTTCTTCAATCAATGGGGGTTTAGCTTCTTCAGCTTCCTTCCCCAACCTCTCCTTCTGAGAATCAACTTCCTTCGCCGAATCCCGACTCAAATCAATATTCAAGTCAAATGTTGGGAAGTCATCTTCCTTCTTTTCATCCATATTATCCTCTGCCCTATTCTTCAACATTTTTTCATTGATAACCTTCCAAGCATCCTTTTTTTCCACCTCCACTACCTTGTCCTCCTTTTCTTCCCCTCTTTTCTTCATCATCATCATCATCTTCTTCTTTTCTTCCTCCTCCACATTTTTTGCCTTCCTCTTCAGATAGTAATATTCATAATTACTATCTACCTTTTCCTTCCTTGATTTTGCTTTAAGCCTTATTATAATAGATCTCATCTTCTTCTCTTCACCTTTATCCTCTTCCCTCATTTTTTTTCTTTTGAGGGTGTTTCAAACTGGAAATCTCCCCGAACACCAGAATAGACAAGGTCAACATATAAATCAGGGTCATCTTCCTCCATTTTATCGCATAAAACAAACTCTGGCTCAATAAGTTGCTTGCGTTTGTTCAGTTCAAGCATCAATTCAAGCTTGGCGACCCCGTTTTTCAATACTTTTATTTCAATATCTTTCTCGTCACCTTGTCCATCCTTCACCAATTCTGGCTATGCCCTTTCAGCACCAACATCTTTATCTGCCGCACCTTCTTCATCTGCTTTGTGCCCTTGCCTTACCTGCATTATCCGGAGTCAACAATAATTCCTCATTAGGAGAAATGTTACAAATTTCTTTGGATACCTGGATTATAAAAGAAAAAGAATGTTAAAAAAAATAAAAAATTAATCATAAGAGCATATAAAAATGTTATTTTCATTACCTCGGATGCATCCAAATCTGGTAGCACAAAATCAAACAACATACGCTCAAAACATTAACGTTCCATCGAACAAATCTAGGCGTCTCATCGCTCTGCCACTATATGGTTGAACACATTTATAGTGTTCACAAAACCAAAACTGTAATTATAGAAAAGTATAAGTTTAATAAAAGAAATGCAAACATCAATTGGTGCTAAAATAGATAACTTCATGGTGTTAAAACAGTTTTAGCACTAAATGGCCCAACAGAGAATAGCTACAACGAAAGGTGCAACACAAATGGTCCAACACTGCAATGGTGCTAAATGGGTTTTAGCACCAATAAAAAACAGTGAACAACAAAATTAAAGGTGCTAAAACCCTTTTATCTAAAATAAAAACAGACAACAAACAAAATTCAAGGTGCTAAAATAGACTTAGCACCATTTTGTACGAAAAAAGGAATAACTAAATCACAAGGTGCTAAAACAGTTTTAGCACCAAATGTCCAACACTATAATGGTGCTAAAAGATTTTTAGCACCACAGTTGAACACATACAACTAAACTTAAGGGCAAAAATAATTTTAACAACCATGTCACAAACATAGAATAATTAATCATAAAATTGAATTGATAAATATAATTAAAAACAAGAAATTGGGTGTGAGAGGGAAATTACACCAAGGCTTAGTCGAATGGGGACAGGATGCCATCTAGGTGTCTGCTCATAGAGATGTCTATGAGGAGACAAGATGGCAATGGTGGGGCACAGAACCTTTAGGGAGAAGGTGCTTGTAGATCCGGCTATGGTCAAGGAACTACCCGGCTCTCCAGCTGCAACCAGATACATCATCGGGGGTTAACTTCACTGCCTCCCCGGCAATTAAAAATGCATCCTCCTCTGAATAGGCATAAATAATTTTCTTGCCTACCTGACCAATCATTTTGACGTGATCTGGAATGATTTTCTCATCAAAAATGGCACTGAAAATACCATCAAAAGGAGTCCTCATCATCGCTCCAATGTGACACTGTCTAATGTGACCACGAGCTTTCATCCGAGCAATTTCCTCTACAACTGCTACAAGGTTGCATCTAAACACGGTTGGTCTAGACGATTCTTTCCCATAACAGATTTTGACTTTCTTTTCTTGCCAATAGATTGGTTATCCTTTCTTTTCCTCTTGAAAGAAAAACTTTGTTTGCCAACAGTTTTCCTTGAACTACTCGTAGTCATCGTGGCTTCTACACAATTGATATAAACCTTCATTATCACTGTTATCACTATAAAACAAATATATACATATATCTAGTTAGCACACATACAATACTACACAACAGGTGTGCTAAAACATATTTAGCACCATAGGGGAACTAAAACATAAGATGCCAAAACAATTTAACACCCATCCAATGGTACACATCAAGGTCCTAAAACTGTTTTAGCACCATTACTATAAAACAGAGTAACTATTTAAATGGTGCTAAAACAGTTTTAGCACCAAAATGTACAAAACTAGAATGGTGTTAAAATCATTTTAGCACCACAGGGGAACTAAAACATAAGGTACTAAAACAGTTTAGCACCCATCGTACACATCAAGGTGTTAAAACTATTTTAGCACCATTTCTATATAACAGAGTAACTATTTAAATGGTGCTAAAATAGATTTATCACACCATTTTTTAGCAAGACTAAACAATCAGATGGTGCTAAAACAATTTTAGCACAAAAATTATAGGTCGAAAATACCCTAGATGAGGGGGGTTGAATAGGATTTTAAAACTTTATCCGATTTTTAAAATTATTTTAAAAAATATTTAAAGTCTATATCAATCAATCAAGCAAAACACACAAGTAATCTCAAGCACAAAGAGAATATAGCAATCAATCAAGAAACTAGAGATAGAAAGATTAAACCGATAGAAGTTGAAGACTTTTTGTCCATATGGTTCGGCTTGTTAGCCCCTACTTTTGTGCTGGGATAGTTCTCCGAGAATTTTCACTAATACCAATCTTCTTCCGAGTGAAGATCAAACCTCTAAAAGTGAACACACTCTACAAATGGTGATTTATGTCAACCCTCACACAAGAACAACCTCTTGCTATTTTAAGAGATGAACATCTCTTAATGTTTGAAGAATAAGATTTTGGTGACAAACACCAATGTACAATAACTCTCAAGTGTACGAATATTACAATTTAAGATCACACTAGGAGATATCAAATTTGATCAACAATTTATAGCTAAAAAATAAAGATGATTGATCAAAGCAATGTTCTTGAATCTTTGAGTATTGAATATAGTTGAAGAGAATAGTGTTAGAATGATTCAAGAGTGTTTAAATATGTCTTAAATAGTGTATATATATTCTAGGACAACATATAGCCGTTTGGAGGGAGTTGGTGGAGGTTTGGTACCAAAAATGGTTAAAAAACAGAAATCCAATGGCTAGTTTTTGGGCCATTAGTCGAATGAGAAAAGATCATCAGTCGACTAAGTGTCCATCAGTCGACTGATGGTCCCCACTGGTTTACTGGACTAATGGTCCCCACTGGTTTACTGCCAAAAAGTCCAAAAATCCAATTTTTCACACTTTTGCAAATTTGCTCAAAAACTAATTTTGAAGCTCGGGGAATGTTAAATATGAGTTCCTAAGACTTTTATAAAGTGAAGAGCTCAAAAATAAGGTTGTTAGAATTTTTAAAAAAATTATTTCAAAAACGGTTTTTCGCTACGAAGAGGTTTTTAAAGGAATCTTGATTCAAACTTTGATTTGATCAAACTAATAATGTTAAAACAATGTATGAGCTATTATGATGATCAATAAGAAACTTTACATAGATTCTAAAGTACTCACTCAAATATTAAATAAACGAGTCTTTGAAAACTTTAGAAAGTTTCTTCAATTCTTTACTTGCTTTGGTCTATGATCCTCATTGATATGAAATAGTGAATGAGCTTTGATCAAGTTGATATGTGGTGGGAGATAAACAAGATTTGTAAGCTTTGTGGAAGACTGATCTTGGTTCCGGCTTGTCGATTTTGTCCATGTGTAAACAAATATTTGTGGCTATTACTTAAAACAACTACTTAATTAAATTACACAAGATTAATGTTATTATTATTATCAAAACAAGATTAGTGATTTTAAGGTCACCAATCTCCCTTTTTTTGGCGATGACAATAAATTAATGTGTGTTATCAATTAAAAACATAAGTTGAGGAAATAGAGGGAAAGCTTCCCCTCAAACTATGCATAAGGTAAAATCTAATAAGCATGCATAACATTAATTCAAACCATTGTAATGAAATAACTTTATAATAAAGTTGTAAGTTCAACCAAACATAATAAAAACCATACTAAGAGTTAAGAGTTTAAAACCAATAAAAGATACTTAAGCGTAAATAGCGTCCGAAGAGGAAATAGCATAAGCAAAAGGAGTGTGTACCAAACACTCTAATACACATATTTCTCCCCCTTTGTTATCAACAAAAAGGAGAAAAGCCATCGCTTACTCTTGCGGATCTTGAAGGTCTTGCGGCCATTGCCCCCAACCTTGGACTACATGAAATCGAGTCCAAACATTGTAGTGAAGAAAGGCTTCTTCATGAGCTCTTTGTAGATCCTCAATACGATTGAATCGGTTGTTTATGTTGGTCGAAAGAGCTTGAACTTGACCCGATAGCCCTTGAATGGCATGAAGCAAAGCGGCATTTGAGGACTCGTCATGTGCGATACGGGATCGGCGAGGGCCTTGTGATGAAGTAGCTTGTTATGGAATCTCGGATCCTTCTTCTTATTCTTCTTCTTCACTCATTTCTTCAGAAGGAGACGAATCATCGTCCTAATCGCCACTATGATCATCTCTATCTCGAGGATCACTGGTAGTCCATTCACCATGCACCAATCTATATTTCATCAAACGAATCACCTTAGCACTATAGGTCTCCTCGTTTGTGGGTGTGATAACATCAAGCTAATATAATCCAATTTGTGTCCCAATGTAATAGCCCATATCAAGAATAACTCCAAAGCATTGAGCGAAGCATGGCTACCATGCCTCGGAATAATCGAATAGCCAAGTATAGAATGTATGAGTCGGGCTTCAAGTTTGAGCATAAAAGCTTTAATCTCATTTCCCGTGTTGCGAAAACCTATGCTTGAGGAGAATGCCTTTGGACGCATTTTTCTCAAAGCCAAGAAGGTTTCCAAAGTTGGACGAAACTTTAGTTACATTATCAACGGGAAAACCAAAGATTTTGGCTAACTCGGCTTTGTTGAAGCTAATCCTTTGACCATTCAATAAAGTAACAAGGCGGGCCTTGTTGGGAGGTCCATTATCAAGTACAGGATAGTGCAAGTTTGTATAAAATAGACGAACAAGTCGTGGATAAACATTTTCACGGATATTTAAGAAGTTTATAATACTTTGATTTTGAAATAGAGCCGCAATATTCAACCCATTTGATGCAAACAATTGAAAATTAAATTGTTTACCTTCAACTATTGTGCGGGTTGAGTAGTCGTTGTTGAAATTTTCTTGAAACTCATTGAAGATAAACAATGGTGGGAGGGACGCTTGTTGAGGAACTGCTTTTGATGTACCTACTTAAGCAATATTTTGCCTAACACGACGTGGTCAGTAGCCTTGAGACATTGTAGAAGTTTTGAGGTTAAAGGGATAAGCTTTATGAAAAACTAGGGTTTGAGCTGATACATTGATTTGGTGAGAAAAAGTTGATTTTGGTGAGGGGAATTGGTTGGAAATGGTTTAGTTTAGCGTTTTAAGAGGATTTGATAGAGAAATTTGAAGAAATTTGGAGAGTGAGGGTGAAATTCGAAATAGGGGTTAGGTTTTAGTGTTAGAGAGAGAATGAGATGGGTTGGAGGATTTTGGGTTGAAAAATGTATGATTTATGGTTGATTTAGTGTAGAATGATGATGATTGATGGTTTAAGGAAAGATTTGGGGAAGAAGTTTGGGTGTTGATGATGTTTGTGCAGGTTTGAGGTGGTTTGGGTGAGGGTGTTCACGAAATGGAGAGGAGAGAAATGAAGAGAAAACAGGGAAAAGAAGGGGTTAAAGTGAACTGCTCTCACCCAATGCTCAGTCGACTGATGAAAGGCCTTCATTCAAATGATCATCAGTCGACTGATAAAAGGCCTTCAGGCCATCAGTGAACCTTTTTGCAAGTTATCTAATTTTCTGTATTAAAACTGAATTTAAATGCAGTATTGAAATTCAAGGGAGTTGTAGAAATGCGTACCTGAAGCGCTTGAAGAAGTCTGACGACTGCTTGTTTGCTTATTTCTCTCTTTAAAGCTTTCTCTCTCTAGAATTTTCTCTCTCTAAAAACTCTCTCTGGTGATCTTGACAGAGCTTCTCCCCTCCGAAAACTCTATTGAGTGTTGATGATCCTAAATGAGAGTCCAAGGTTCCTATTTATTGCAAAATTTCCACTAAAATGCTCCGAAAAAGGCTAGTCGCAGGGGGTAGCCGCAGGGGGTGCGGCTGTGAAATGCATGCTTTATAAGAAAAGCAAATGTTCATACGAGAGTCGTGGATTGGGGTGTTCACACAAATAGCATATCATTATCATGATTTTTGATAAATAAAATAGTATCAATTTTACCTCTAGCAAAACCGTTGTCAATCAAAAATGAACTTAATCTATCATACCATACTCTAGGTGCTTGCTTTAAACCATATAATGCTTTAGATAATTTAAACACATAATCCGGATAAACATGATTTTCAAAACTGGGAGGTTGTTTTACATAAACTTCCTCTTCAATAAAATCATTTAAGAAAGAACTTTTCATATCCATTTGATACAACTTAAAATTTTTAAAGCATAAATAAGCAAGTAGCATGTGAATAGCTTCTAGACGTGCAACGGGTGCATATGTTTCCTCATAATCAATGCCCTCCTCTTAATTGTATCCTTGAGCAATAAGTCTAGCTTTATTTTTAACAATTACACCACTTTCATCCTTTTTATTGCGAAATAACCATATAGTGCCTATAATGGTGTGATCATTAGGTTTGGGAACAAATGTCCACACTTTGTTTCTTTCAAATTGATTGAGCTCTTCTTGCATATGCATCATCTAAGATTCATCTTGTTCGGATTCATTTATGTTTTTACGCTCATATTGAGAAACAAATGCCACATTATTGCATACATTTCTTAAGAATGATCTAGTCATAACCTTACTAGATGACTCTCCAAGAATTTGATCAATAGGGTGGTTGGACACGAATTTCCAACTTGTAAGAAAATCATTCGAGTTTTGCTCGGTTGTGTTTTCTAACTTCTTAGACGGAGCTTGAGTACTTGATGTTTCTTCCTTAGATGTATCATCAATTTGAATATCCGAAACTTTTTGGATAATTTCAACATAGTCATCTGAACGCACTATGGGTGAAAAAGGATTTGACTCATCAAATACAACATGCATAGACTCTTGAACTACCAAACTTTTCTTGTTATAAACTCTATATGATTTACTATTAGTGGTATACCCAAAAAAAATTCTTTCATCGGATTTTGCATCAAATTTACCCAAGTGATCACGATCATTCAAAATAAAACACTTACAACCAAAAACATTAAAATATGAAATATTTGGTATCTTATCATTCCATAATTCATAACGTATCTTATCTAACTTTTTACGAATAATAGTACGATTAATCACATAGCATGCGGTGTTAACGGCTTCCGCCTAAAAATACTCTGGCAAAGAATGTTCATTTAATATAGTCCTAGACATCTCTTAAAGAGATCTATTTTTCCTTTCAACAACACCATTTTGTTGAGGAGTTCTAGGTGCCGAAAAATTATGATCAATACCATGCCCATCACAAAAGTTCTCAATATCAATATTATCGAATTCTCTACCTCTATCACTCCTAACATGCACAGTAGAAACACCTTTTTCATTTTGAACTTTTCTACAAAGTTTAGCAAAAACATGTGGAGTTTCACTTTTGTGAGAAAGAAAGAACACCCAAGTAAATCTAGTATAATCATCAACAATGACAAAAGTATACAATTTGCCCCCTAAACTACCAACCGAAATAGGACTAAATAAATCAAGATGCAACATATCAAGAGGTCTAGTTGTAGTAATATCCTTCTTTGACTTAAATGAAGACTTATTTTTTTTTACCAAGTTGACATGCATCACAAATTTTATCCTTAGCAAATTTGGTTTTACGCAATCCTTTAACTAATTCTTTTTTAGACAAAGCATGAATTAAGTCCATATTAACATGTCCTAATCTTCTATGCCATAACCAATCATTAATAGCGGATAAGCACTTAACATCTTGTTGAGACAAATCATCAATCTCGAGAGTGTACACATTGTTAGTTCTATATGCAACAAGTAAGATGGAATCATCACTGACATTCTTAACAATGCAACAATTGGATTTAAAAATAACTTCATAACCCTTATCACACAATTGACTAATGCTAAGCAAATTATGCTTTAAAACTTCAACTAAGAGAACATTATCAATACATGTAGAATACTGACCAACCTTACCTATAACGATGATCTTGCCCTTGGCGTTGTCTCCAAAAGTTACATTCCCTCATTGCTTGGGAATAAAACTCAAGAAGTTATTTTTGTCTCCCGTCGTGTGCTTTAAGCATCCACTATCCAAGAACCATTTGGTTTTGTTACCTTTAGCTTTCAAGCACACCTACACCATAACCTTAAGTAACTTCTCATTTGGTATCCAAAATGTGTTAGGTCCCTTTGGGTTAATAAACATAATGGTTTCTTTTGGAACCTAAGCAAGCTTCCTCTTCGGGAAACTCTTATTTCTATACTAGCAATGATCTACATGGTGAGTATTCCTACCATAATATGAACAAAGATGAGTGGGATCATGAGGTGTGTATGTTTTAAAAAAGTTTTTGTAATCCTTTTGATTGTCAATTTGGTTATAACCTAAACCGGCTTTGTCAAATACACACCTTTGCATTCCTAATAGTTTATCCAAGTTGTCCCTCCCATTGGTGAACTTGGTTAGACTATTAGTTAAGTCATCCACTTGGTATTTTTCATTACAAGTGTGTTTGGAATTTCTTTCTCCTTTCATTTCTTCAAGGTTTTAACTTCATTTTTCAAAACCACATTTTCTTTTTCAAACGTTTCACACTTGCTAGAAATCATCAAGTTGTCTTTTTTGAGGCTTGCATACTTTTTAGATAAATTTTCAAACTTTCTATGCAATTCCTCAAGCATCTCATATAATTCATCATAGTCATTCTCATCATGCGCATCATCAATAATAGAAACATCATTATCGCTAAATGAATCATGATTAGAGTCTACCTCATCGTCTTTTGCCATAAGGCAAAGGTTTGCCGTTTCCTCGTCGCTAGAGTAGGCATCGGACTCACTTCCTTCGGAATCGCTCCAAGTGCATTTGAGGGCGTGCTTTACTTGCTTGAAAGCTTTGTCCCTCTTATCCCTCTTCTCATTTCTTCTAACTGGGCAATTGGTTTTGAAATGCCCTGGTTGATAGCAATGGAAACATTTCTTTACTTCTTCATTTTCAACTCTTAGTTGAATTGATCGATCATTGTTCCACCTTGATGAAGAATCAATGTTGTTTCCTTTTCCTTGAAAGCTTTTCTTCTTAGCTAAAAATTTCATGAATTTTTTAGATAGAAGAGCCATGTCTTCATCTCTTCCCCTCGACTCCTCATCATCCTCTCGTTGACTTGCTTTAAGAATTAGAGTCTTTTTGGCTTTCGAATCACCCTCTTCTTCTCTTTTCAATTCCTTCTCATAGGTTTTGAGAGAACCCAAGAGTTTGTCCATGCTAAGTGTCTTGAGGTTCTTTGCTTCTTGAATAGCCGTCACTTTTGGTCTCCATTTCTTGGGAAGAGTTCTAAGGAACTTTCGAATCTTGTCCTCATTGGAGCAGACCTTTCCAAGAAGGTCTGAAGCATTAGTGATAATAGAGAATCTACTATACATAGAGGCAAGAGATTCATTTGGCTCCATTTTGAATAATTCATAATCATGAACAAGCATGTCAATATTGTCATCCTTAACTTGTGAGGTTCCCTCATGAGTAACCTCTAGTTTATCCCAAATTTCATTAGTGGTTTTACAACTAAAAATTTTGTTGTATTCGTCCATGGTCAATGCACAATGTAGATACTTTAAAGCTTTAGCATTGAATTATAATTTTTTAATGTCATGCTTATCATATTTGGAGATAGACTTAGGGAGAACATTACCCCTTTCATCGGTTTTGGTAATCTCATAGGGTTCAATAAGTGTGACCCTCCATTGTTTGAAGTCACTAGCTTGTAGAAAAGTAAACATAAGATTTTTCCAATAACTATAATTTTTACCATCAAATAGAGGTGGCCTAGTGATGGACGAACCTTCGTTAAGGCCAGTTCCTTGATAGATAGACATGATCGTAAACTTTAAGATTGTAGAATCAAAATAAGAGTACAACCTCTGATACTAATTATAGGTCGAAAAATACCCTAGAGGGGGTGAATAGGGTTTTTTTAAAATTAATCGGATTTTTAAAATTGTTTTAAAAGATATTTAAAGTCTATATCAATCAATCAAGCAAAACACACAAGAAATCTCAAACACAAAGAGAATATAGTAATCAATCAAGAAACTAAAGATAGAAAGATTAAACTGATAGAAGTTGAAGATTTTTTGTCCACACAGTTCGGCTTGTTAGCCCTTACTACAGCGCTCGGATAGTTCCCCGAGAATTTCTACTAATACCAATCTTCTTCTAGGTGAAGATCAAACCTCTACAAGTGAACACATTTTACAAATGTTGATTTCTCTTAACACTCACACAAGAACAACCTCTTGATATTTTAAGAGATGAACCTCTCTTACTGTTTGAAGAATAAGATTTTGGTGACAAACACCGATGTATAATAGCTCTTAAGTGTATGAATCTTACAATTTAAGCTCACACTAGGAGATATCAAATTTGATCAACAATTTATAGCTCAAAAATAATGATGATTAATCAAAGCAATGTTCTTGAATCTTTGAGTATTGAATATAGATGAAGAGAATAGTGTAAGAATGATTCAAAAGTGTTTAAATATGTCTTAAATAATGTATATATAGTCTAGGACAACATATGGCCGTTTGGAGGGAGTTGGTGGAGGTTTGGTACCAAAAATAGTAAAAATTCATAAATCCAACGGCTAGTTTTTGGACCATCAGTCAACTGAGCAATGCCCATCAGTTGACTGATGGTCCCCACTGGTTTGATGCCAAAAAGTCCAAAAATCCAATTTTTCACACTTTTGCAAATTAGCTCAAAAATCTATTTTGATTCTTGGGGAATGTTAAATATGAGTTCTTAAGACTTATATAAAGTGAAGAGCTAAAAAATAAGGTCGTTAGAATTTAAAATGAATTTATTTCAAAAACGGTGTTTCGCTATGAAGATGTTTTTGAAGGAATCTTAATTCAAACTTTGATTTGATCAAACTAATAATGTTACAATAATGTATGAGCTATTATGATGATCAAATAAGAAACTTTAAACAAATTCTAAAGTACTCACTCAAATATTAAATAAAAAAGTCTTCAAAAACATTAGAAAGTTTCTTCAATTCTTCACTTGCTTTGGTTTATGATCGTCATTGATATGAAATGGGGAATGAGCTTTGATCAAGTTGATGTGTGGTGTGAGATAAAGAAGATTTGTAAGCTTTGTGGAAGAGTGATCTTGGTTCCGGCTTGTCGGTTTTGTCCATGTATAAACAAATATTTGTGGCTATTACTTAAAACAACAACTTAATTAAATTATACAAGATTAATAGTATTGTTATTATCAAAATAAGATTAATGACTTTAAAGTCAACAAAAACGTCCAAACTAGAATGGTGCTAAACTGCTTTAGCACCACAAGGAACTAAAACATACGGTGCTAAAACAGTTTAGCACCCATCCAATGGTACACATCAAAGTGTTAAAACTGTTTTAGCACCATTACCATAAAACAGAGTAACTATTTAAATGGTGCTAAAACAGATTTAGCACCATTTTTTAGCGAGAGTAAGCAATCAGATAGTGCTAAAACAATTTTAGCACCAAAATGTACAAAACTAGAATGGTGCTAAAACCGTTTTAGCACTGCTGGGGAACTAAAACATAAGGTGCTAAAACAGTTTAGCACCCATCCATTGTCTAAACTACTATAATGTTCAACAAAATCTACGTTAAAATTTGAATACATCAACACATTTGAATACATGAACACAAAATCTCATAAAAAAGATGTTTAAAACACATGAAAAACCTAACCATATGCAGAAATGTGTTTTTAACTTAAAAATCTACGCAAAACATAAATACAAAAATAACTCAACGAATATTCGATTCAACACATGGACAAAAATCAATGAACAACGAACAATGAAAAATAAATGAATAAAAGAATGAAGGCATACCTTGAATAAAATGAAGAATAAACTGAGATGTAAAGCACCAAAAAACAGAGCAAAAAGAACAATAAATAGTGATCATCAAGAGAAATTATAGAGATAGAAAATGTTGATCGTCTGGATATAGATGAAAATTTGATCGTGGTAGTTGTGTAAAAGCAAATGTTTCGGTAGTGCAAATGTTTAGGAGAGGTTTTACGGGAGTAGTTTCGTACATGAAAATTTGTCATTATCCTTAAAATAAATTAGAATTACAAAAAATGTCCTTAATTTATAATTAAATTACGAAATTAGTCCTACTTATATTTATTAAACATGACCCCGTCCTTAGAGATATAAAACATTACGGAGCAAGGTCTTATAAACCATTTTCTCTTAAATTTTTGAATTTTAATTAAGATTCCTAATCCAAATTTACTTCCATATTAATTTATTTCTTATTTCTCTTTAAGGTTTTGTAAAGTCTTTTATTAAAAACACTATATTCACTTATCATGAGTTTAATCGATGAAAATATTGACCCTAAAATCATCTTAGTTTAAGTGTACAACAATAAAAGATCTTTTGCCTACGAGAGAATCGAACAATATTTTGCCACAAGAAGAAAATTCTATAATAAAATGGAATAATGTGGCATTGGAAGCTGAGAAAAAATATATATTATGAATTAGTGTTAAGCACGGTTTATTTCCCTCACAATCCTCTAATAGAACAAAGACTGAACATTCAATGGCGTGTTCCATGAAATTTTGTTTTTCTTCAGGAATTTATACTTGAAATTATATTCTTATTTGAAGTATTGTAGAAAAACATAGTTTCAGATACAAACTAAATCTTCAGTAGTACCTTACTTAATATCTAATGTTTGATTCAAAATTAATATGTTTTTTCATAAGATCTATATAATACGAAAATTGCCTAATAGAAAATTTTAATTTCGATTGCAATATTACAAATCCCAAAAGAACCTAATTTATCTCAGATCCAAAACTAATATGTTGTGTTGGTAGAATATGTTTAGTAAGAAAACTGAATCGTAAAAAAAAAACTTAATTCCAGTTACAACATTACAAACTTTAGCAAAGCTAGAAGATGAAGTTCCGTCGAAAAAAGTTCGTGCCAAAAATTGTTGGGCGGAAATGGGAAGCTAGAAGATGAAGTGATAGAAGAGGTCGTTTGCCTTTTTCCTTTTCACTTTTACCAACCCTACTTTTACTTTAACTTTTAAGAATGTATTATTTTTTTAATTAATTTATTAGATATTTTAATATTAAGTTACTAATAAAATAATATTTATAAAAATTAAATCAATATTTTTTTTGTATGTCTATCCATGCTCACGGATTAATTTAATAGGCAACACAGATTAACTTGATAACATGGATTAATAGCAAGAAATTGCGGATATAAATAAAATCACCCACAAATATTTCCTTGTAAATTTTAATTCCTTCAAAATCAAGCAAAATTCCTTTTAAATGGAGTACTATTCAATTTAAGGGCAAAACGAATGAATCTTTTCATAAAAACTATAAATATAATCTCTATAGTGAGTTCATTTGCACAAAATGTTATCAGAAGATTTAATTTAAAAGTAAGTGATCATCTATAATTTCAATGGATGAAAATAAACACATGTGTCAAGTTTTTGTTACACGCACTTATGGTTTGAGTTTATTGATGAATTATTTTTAGAAATAATCTATTAATTATAAAATTATTTCTACTATTTTTTTTAAAATATTCATTTATTTAACTTTCGAATAAAGGCCTTACACGGCTGCAAAGAACATACTTAATACCCTTTATGAAAAGGGACCAAATTTTATAGATTATATTTTGTAGTAGACAAAGGACCCAATATTAATAAAGAGATAAGAGTATTAGAGAAAAGGTCCAGCAATATAATCTTGGAAAGCCAAAGTTTGGGATTTTCTAACCACCACCCGGCCCCCTCCCCCACCCCTTCTATATATATACAATTTGTGTGTGTGTGTGACGCAAGCCTTTTTTTGGCATACGAACACATTCTACGTGTATATAATAAAATATAATGTCATTTGTTCTAGTAGTAAGTAAATGCCTATTTTAGTATAGGTGGTACCAATAAATTGGTATAATTTATTGCGTAATTTATAATTTATAAAGTACATATTATTACTAATATTTTTATTTTTAATGCTTTTTAGGTACTAGAGAATAATTGGAAAAACTCAGATTTTGAGCATATCTTCTAGCTCAAAACTCGGATTTTGGCGTTCTTTACATTGTTGGGCAGTGGATTCAAAGACCTACAACTTTAATGTTTTAAGATTTCTCAAATTATGAAGTTTTCTTGGCATCTATTGCAGGAAGTGATGCGCGAAAATTAGTATATTCGGTGGCTCAATTTTTAATATTAAGGCTTTATTATTATGGGCCCTATTAATATTAACTAGCCCAGCAATTATCCTTGGCCCATTAGAATTTTACGCATCATTATAAAAGGAGAGCAACATGAACAATTAATGGAGAAAAATTCGGCAGAGTAGCCGACCACTCTCCTTCCTCTCTTCTATTTTCTTAGTTCTTTTATTACTTTTTGTTTCATTTAAGATTTGGAGATTTAATTGTTTAAATTAATGTCAAGTAAGTTTTTTAATTTTTTTAATATTTAATTTTATTAATGCTAGCGTAAATTTGTGCTAGAGTTATGATGAATATATATATATATATATATATTTAATTGATTCTATTGTACGTGTTTATACCAATTGACTCTTCCAATTTAATAATGCAGTGTTAAATACAATTATTCATATCGGGCGCCTATTTTAATTAATAAAAAATAATGTTGGATTCTAATTATTTTTTTTGTTGAATCCACCTTATGATTTATTGAAAGTAGATATAGGGTGTGTTTTGACGAATATAGTGAGTATTTTGACCTTCAAAAGTTTGGATGTGAAAGAATTACAATTGGATTTTATTCATTAATTGGACTTTATTGATTTTATTTTTTCCAAAATAATAGAGTCAAGAGACCAAATTATTGCGAGATAAGAATAAAGTTTACGCGCATGAATACTCAGGAAGGTGACATTAAATGTATGACTTCGAAATCCTAGTCAATTAATTCATTAATTTTATTATCTTGCTTAATATTGTTTAGTTTAGTTCCATTACTTTAATTTACTTTGCTTTATTTTATTTATTTGACACCATAAACTTTTCTACCTAGGTTAAGAGTTTAGTGAAAAATTAACAAGATAAAACATACTGTTTGAGTCCTTGTGGGATCAACTTCGCTTACACACTACACTATAAATTGATTCTTGCGCTTGCAAGTATTAAAATTTATTACAATAAGTTTTTGGCGCCGTTGCCGGGGATCGAACTCGGGTCACCCGCGTGATAGGTGGGAATACTTACCACTATACTACAACGACATCAAATAACAAAGACATCTAAACACTCACATGCTAAAGCAATGTGGCACAAAAGCAACATCAAAGTTCTCAAACTAGCAAAATCAATAAAATATTTTATTCTCACCAATCCTCATTGTGCGTGTGTAATTTGACAACAACATACATCATCGAAGTCAAAGTAAGTAAAACTTTCAAATCCCATCCAAACTACGCTTTGACTCAACTTCTCACATGGCATACACTCAACAAATGAAACACTCGAGAATAAGGTGTAAATGTTTTTATTACATGCAGGCTATAAAGAATAAGTGTATGTAAATTCAAAAGATACTCGCATGTACGTATAAATGAAAAACACTATAAATGAAAGAACATATATTAGTCTCATGAACGTATATATCCCACTAGGAAAGTGAAATGCATAAATGGATCCCCTCCATCACTCACCTAAAAACCATATTCCAAAGGATTATTAGGACTTTTTCAGGTTATAACATAAGGCTTAAGTCAAGTGTTGTGAAATGAAGGGTATATAAGAATTCAAAGATCTAAGAAACATATTGAGAAATAAAATTGACACTTTTTGGGCTTAACTTTAACATAATTTGAGATTTCTATTTTTTTTTCTTCTTCTTGTTTTTTTTTTTTAAATATTTTTCACTTTCTATCTTTTCTTTTCTTTTTCCCCTTTTCACATCTCCTTTTTCATACTATATTTTTCTTTTGATATTTGAAGGATATTTCATCACTTTTTTTTCCTAATTTTTAGCACATTTTTCACCATTGTCCATACATAAAATAAATAATCTCAACATATTCTAAGATAAAAGGGTGAGCTATAAATATGGATTAAACTCGTAATTGGAGTATGGTAGTGATATCGGGTTACCAAATAAATGCTCATATATATTGCTCAAAGGGGTTGTAACACCTCGTGTTTAGTTTGCTCATTAATTTTCCTTTATAAGCTTGATTTATCGAATAACTTCACTTTGGCTAGTAATTTTTGGTTCCGAGTAAGATTATATGGTTTTGATACCTCAACCATGTTTCAAGAGTTTAATTACATATGTATGGACTAGGGTATACCCGTGCCGTCTGGCACGATAAAAAGAACAAAAAATAATAATTATATAAAACATAATTACGTGAAAAATGTGAGGATCGAAGATGTGTATGATTGTATATTACTTAGGAATGAAAACAGATAATTAAGGTATCACAAAAACGAAACATATCCATCCTCACTCGAGATGTGTTTTACTTGTCCAATTAGACATGAAATCGCATCGACCGTTTTATAATGTAATGATGTTATTAGTGTATTTAAAAGAGAAAAAAATATTATATTTGAGGCAGATCGAATTGTAATATAAAAAATTATCGCCCTAAAATTGCTTTGATCCTTTTATATTGTAATGGTATTATTAGTATATTTAAAAGAAAAAATATTATATTTGAAGTAAGTTGGACACTAATATAAAAAAATTTCACCCCATATTCGAGGTAGGTTGGACACTTATTTTAAAGTTATAGCATTTGAAAATAATTTAAAATTTGATGAGAGAAAATATATATTTTCAATAACTAATGAGTTAGAAATGTTTTATAAGTTTTATATGCATAATTTTGTTTTCAATAACTAATGAGTTAGAAATAGTTCAATAACTTTTTCTTGAATTTTTTTATACATAATTTAATTATCACAATGGATCTTGTTTTGTAGGTGTTGATGAACATATTTCAAATATATAAATTTTATTAAAGTTGAATTTGTAAATTTAAAGTTATGGCATTTAAAAGTTTTTTAAAAATTTGATGAGAGAGAAATGTTGTAGAAAAGTATTTCTTGAATTTTTTTATACATAATTTAATTATCACAATGGATCTTGTTTTGTAGGTGTTGATGAACATATTTCAAATATATAAATTTTATTAAAGTTGAATTTGTAAATTTAAAGTTATGGCATTTAAAAGTTTTTTAAAAATTTGATGAGAGAGAAATGTTGTAGAAAAGTAGAGAGATGTAAGAGTTATATTTGTGTATATGTTTAGTGTGTGAGTAAATGTTAAGTTGATTTGACATCTTGTTGTGAGGTATAAAAATGATCCAATGGTCTAAAAGTGTTAACACCATTACAAATTAATATGAGACGTTGGATTGATTTATTATTTTATTGCAAAGAATCCTTGTTTTATAATATAGATGATCATTTTGCTACTCGAGTGCTCCTTATCAAATCATAGGTGTTAATCATATCTTAGTTATATTTTACCCTTAAACGTAGTGTTGGGTAGTCGAATTTGGTTCTGGACATATTTTGATGAGCTAAACACTTCCTGCAAATTATATTAATCATATTACACATGCGTGTACGGTTGAACTACATTTTAGATCAAAGTGGTTGAATCTAGTCATCTAACGGTGATAATCCATATTTCAGCAAAATGATTTTTTCATCAATTTCAAAAGCTCATAACTTTCTCTTCAGATGTCCAAATTAGTCACTGTTCAAACCATTGGATATGTTTCTTTCCCGTCTACAATTTTTGTGTTTGGGTTGAAACCAAATTCTAGCTCCTTATGGGTCATAACTAAGCGCAAAGTGAGCCAATTAACCAATCTACTCATATCCGAATTTGTAGTGTCTTTGGTAGACCGTTATCTTCAATGAATTATTTGTATTTTTCCATCCGGAATTTGGAGAAACTCTGAATATCAAAGTTTTAACTCATCTTTCTGTTGATATAAAGATCATCCAAATTAGAGTTATGAGTGTAAAGTTATGCCTAAAATACGAACAGTGCACCAGAAACCTTTGGTCAATCAGGTTTGACCTGACTTAACTCGTTTTGACCCATTTTCACCCCAAACTTTACCTAATTAGATCAAAAATAGAGAGGACACATTTAGATCTTCACAAAGAGGTTATGAGAGAGATTTGTGGTGATCTTATCACATTTTCACTTAGGTGAGCTAGATTTTACACTTTCCATCTTCTCCTTCTTCATACCATTACCATGGGAACTTGGAGAGCTTGGATGGGAGTTGTTCCAGCCACCTAGGTTATCATCAACCTTCTCAAAACTTATGTTAAAGCTTCAAATTAGGAGGGAACAATAATATAAAAGTTATTTTTCTTAACATTAATTATGTGTGCATTGGATTCTTACTTGAAATTTGAGGTTTTTTGCTAAGAACCTAGGGTTTCTATTGCATGCATTGAGTTTGGGTGTTTTTAACCTTCAATTGATGATAGAATATTATTATACATGTTGATTATAGCCTATTAAAACAATCAATTCAGTTTGTACACACCCAATTTATGATTTGGACTAAAAACCACTAATTCTTTAACTATTGCTACTAGTTTTTAAGATAAGGTATATGATAAGTACAAGTTGAATAGATTCTGGAATTTCTAGATATAAAAGTTTGATTTTGGTTGGTTAATGAGTTAAATTGATAAATAAACAAGATTTCCCCCAATTCTACCCAAAAACCCATTTATACACGAATGTATTTAACTATAAATTGTATATAACTAGAAAAGGCTTATATTATGGGTTTGATACACGAAACCTCCGTGTATACTGTGTGAAAATGATGTTATAGAGTACATATGCCACTTGTTGACAAATGTTAAGGATTTGGCTAAACCCACTTTTCAATAAAATGCTTGCTAGATTCTACTAAGCAAATTATACAAGCAAAATTTATGAATTTCTTGTGCAATTTCACTATTACTCATATGGGAATGATGTCTAAGAGCCATACTAGTCATTGGGAAGTTTGTAATAATTATTGAGTAAAAATCTCACCAAAAGGATTACAAATACTTGGTGGGATAAATGTATGTGCCTTATGGACATCGTTGTGATATGGGTGTTAAAATCTAAAAAGGTTTATGTTGAGTTACAATACACTTGGCATATGTACACCGGATACATCATATATATATATAAGATAATTGTCTTATATAATTCTCTTTAAGTAATAGAACTAGTGGTAAGGAGATAATTTGTGATATTTAAGTCATAAGCTATTTGTTTAATTATGGTTGGATTATTGATACTATATGATATAGGTATCCTATAAGATATATGGATAGATTTACTTGAAGCTATTATATTATTGTTGTTAATGGATTTTCCCACAAAGTTTGCATATATAAGTATATTCACGCATTCTTTTCTTTGGATACATATCTCGTATATCTATAATTCCACATAACTAATGGTTAGCTTTTGACGCATATATACTTGACATTTTAAATTGATTTGAGATTTATATAATTTTATGATTCTGGCACCATATTGTACCATTTGGTTAGTTACCCTTATTATCTTAACCTTGGTGGCTACATGATATATTTGTCCATGGAGGAGATAGCTTACGTGGATACATGAGTTACTTAGCCTTAGAGGCTTACTGTGAGAACCCGAGTTCTCGACGCACGGGGGTCCTTGTGGGCGGCAATTCCGTTGTTTTGAAAATTGATTTTGAAAAGAATAAGAGTCGCCAATTTGTTTTACTAAACAAATAAAAAGTTTGTGTAAAAGAGACGTATATATAAACTAAATATCCTCTTATACACAATGTATGCGAAACTAATTGATTCAAAGGTTTAGGGATTAAGTTACGAATCGGGAAGGTGTTAGGCACCCAATTCTCCCTTTCGGTCTCTTAAGTAGGATATGCGTGTGTTATAATTCAGTTCTTGAATGCTATTACTATTACTTTACAGCTTTTCATGCTTGCCTTATAAATCAGGATTTTGGGGATAGGATGAAAACGATGTGTTTTCTAGTTCGCCCATGATTTTGAAAATAAGTGTTTGTGTGTGTGATTTGAAAAAGAGAGTTTAATAATAGTAGATGCAATGAAATAAGTGATTTTGTAAAACTTTGGGCTTTTCAAAAACTTATTCGATGTGGAATCTTATATTTGATGTGACATGAGGCTACTTGATCGATCGTGTACCATAGTCTATTGATTAAACCGGTATAGATCATAATCGAGTATTTATCACATATACACCGCAATCTATGAGTTAGATTGAATATATTGCGATTATCGATTCATTTGTATAACAATGCCGCTAATCCGGACTTTTGAAAAAGTAAAAAAGTAATAATACTATTTTGGAATTGGATTAGGATTTATTATACGCCTTTGGTTTTGAAAAACAATTTGAAAAAGGTTTTAAAAGCTATAAAGTGATAGAAATTATGCAAACAAGAATATAAATTATAAAACTGACGAATAAATAAAAGAAGAGAGAGAAAATTATACCTGAGCTCTCTTGGAGGGAGAGAATAAGGATCTCTTGGTGCATACCACGAAATTCCCTTGATCGTTGATGAAAAATATGAATGGATGGGGGTCTATTTATAGTTGAAAAAATACTTGGAGAGCAAGAAAAGAGATTGCAACCAGGACTCTTGGAGCATATCGCGAGCGTTCCCACCGTTGGATCATGCTGATTTTTGGATATGTGTTGAAAATAGAAATCTTCTAGATAGTGTCAAAATTTCAGGTCGATTAGAGTTCGGGAAGGTCTCATTTTGCTCTGATTGGTATGAAGAGTTTGTTTCCGTGTAGGAAAGGTACTTGTTGTAGAAAAGGTCACTTGTTTGCACGAAAAATCAAGTTATTACCGTTGGATCATGCTGAATTTTTGATATATATTTCCCGCATAAGAAACGTACTTGCGTACAATAATCTCAACAATTGAACTTCTAGCAGTTCGATTTTCCTGAATTTTGGATATGTTTTCCCTCCAAATGTTTTCTAGCTTGTATCAAAATTTGAGGTTGATCAGAATTTGGGAGGGCCTCTATTTATTTTAATTTGCTATGAAGGACATTTCGACTAGAATTGCACGATAGACAAATTGATTCTTGATGATCCCATGTCCGACAAAGCTGAAATTTGAATATGTTCTTTCCCATGATAAAACCTATCTACTGACCAAACTTCAAACCACTTTAACTTCGAGAAGACCTCCATTTGATCACCCGAAACAAACTCATGATTTTTTGAATTGTCGGAGATCCGACTATCGGATCGAGCTGATTTTCGAGTATGCTACTCCTTATGGTAATGTCTAAAAACTGTCAAAGTTTAAGCATGATCCAAAATGCGTAACTCTCCTTTCACAAGTTTTTAGGAGTTTTGACAGTTTTCGATTCCGGTAGTTTTCAATAATTTTGTAACTTCTCATCCGGGGTCCTTTTGACTTTTTTCTTTGAACTGTATCACATGTACAAAGTATGTGTGCGCCTAAGAAAGCTCGTTCATGCATGCTTGTTCATTTCCTTGGAGATCAGGATTCTTGCGGGGGTCGCAAAATGAGGTGTTCACACTTACCACTAGGTGGACCGTAGTAGAGGGTACCCATTATAGGAGCGGAAATACCTGAGCCATGGGGCTATCAATTGTGCATAATATATTTAAATCTTAGATAATTAACTTTACGTCCTTGGAGGACGATTTTTTTTTGGGCTCTCCTGCCTTATGGTTTTAGCCATGAAAAGTGAGAAGTAAGTCCTATAGGAAGACACATAATATGGTATGTGACGCCCCGAATCTCGTTCCGAGATTTTCACCTCCGGGACTCGGTTAATCACGGTGCCGTACGCGACGGCGGGTTTAAATTAAAATAATCCATAACTTTTAAAAACTTTACTTTAATAAAAACATGATCTTTAGAAATCCCGATTTAGAAAACTTTGGCATGTGGAATTCATTTCATTAATAAACCTTTCTGTAACATTTAAAACCATGTTCCATACAAGTGGAATCACACCAAGTCACATTTAAAACAACTCCACATATGAAAACCATCAATATAAGTTTACAAAGCCAATTGTTTATCAAATCAAAGTATATACAACAAACTTAAAGGATTATACATATAACTTAGTCCTTGACTCAAGGACTACAAAAGGTAACGGACACCAGAGGCTCTATAGACGAGTACCACGTGCCAATCCCGAAGCCCGGCCTGCAAAACTGGGGAAAGGAGGGAATGAGCCAAATCCGGGCTCAGTGGGAACTATATACATATAAAAAATATTTGTTTTACTCATATGCAATGGTTTGAAAACTATGCAATGCAATGCAACCTATATTCACATGCATACGGACCAACTAGGATTCCCATCCTAGTCATTAGATACTAACTACCCAACTAACCGACCACAACAGTAAATATCCCATAATTGAACCCCTCACGTTTTCCCTCATTACTAAGGAATCGTCAGTCCAAGGTCATCTTATTCTAATACTAGCTTCCTAAGGCTCGTCACGCCTTAGTGGATCAGTTCTATAGCTTATATCGGCTACCCGTGCCTACATCGAAGGTCAATAGCTATAGGCCATGTATTGGTTGTTTCCACTTTAATTATAATTTATTATGAATCGTATACTTGGCCAACTAATAAGCTTTTAGCTCAAGATCATTCATCTAAGCGTCATATTACGGCGTTCTCTCGATAGGCTATTTCATTAGTTAAGATTTCCCTTTAATTATTAGTGCTTTAGGTTCATTATGATCCGGCTATCAAGTCTCATGAATCACACTTACTCCCACGCCCACATTATATATCTAAGACTCCCAGTTATCATGTCTTTCCACTTTATATATAATACATTATGGAATGCTCGATAGTCCTCTATGTGTACCTTGTCCGTCTAATATTGTTCGCCTGTGTCTCTACATCATTTATATCATAGCCAAGGTAACATAAATAACTTTATACGAGACATGATACGATACGATACAATAATAATAACATAATCAATAATCTCACAATAGCTCTCGTATCACGTCTCCAGCATAATGCCTCAGTTTCACCCCGCGGTCAGTCCAGGCCCAGAACAACGGATCCCGAAGACTCCGAGGCTCTTGTCCATGTCTCCTCCGAGTGGGGAGTGGCTCAGGGACTTGGTTCTCCAAGTAGGTCATTCGGAGATAACCCTCAAGACATTTTCCCGGGAATGACACTCCGAACAGTTAACGAGGAGAACACCTCATACAAGCCATCTCGACACTCCGAAAAGAACTACACCAGGCGATACCCTAGCAGGGTAATGACCATTAGTAGCCCAACTACTTCCCGAGAAACTCACCATTGGGAACGTAGTGGCACACAGGACCTGCTCCGCTTGCCGGGGAAACTCATCTAACCGAGAACACTTAGTCCTGTCGGAAGGCAAGATACCTAGAGCGGGCTCTCCTTTGTGGACACACACAACCACCGGCGGAGTCACCAACTTCATTTTCCCCGTGCACGGTTTAAGGCCTTTTCACCCACGGGCGGCAATAGGCGGCCCTCCTTCGAGTCACGAGGAGCTACCCGGTGCTCGGTACATCATCATATCCAGCCCATACGTGTGATCGCAACAACAGGAATATCTCGATTCCTCACGTATCAGTGTATACAATCATCAATCATCCATCACACGTATGGCTAACAATATGTATATATATAATCACACAATTGTCATCATTACATAATCATCGTTATCGATAGCATTACTATCACATTTGCATTCCATGGCCTTATAGCCAATTAGGTCATATTCGACATTTCCCAATGTCTAACGTATCAAGTGTATAAAACCAAGACCTTCTACCACTTATGAGGGTTCTCGTGTCATTCTAGCCAGCCAAGCATTATTATTGTGGTTCTAGTTCAACTGGCATATAATTACGGCTCTCCTAGCCATATATACTCACCGTCAAGGCAACCCATGCCCCACCAAGTTATAGTTATTACACTCCTAGAGTATATCGTATGTGTACTATCGTCACTATAGCTAATAAGGTCCATACAGGACATTAGTCTCAAGGATTAGTGTCTATCGTTCCCATCTAAGTGGGTTTCTAGTGCAAACTCGAGGATAATGTTCTACACTTGCAACTAGGGGCATATCTACATATATCTATCTCTTATAACTCAAAACCAACCCTAATCCAATCACAATCCCGGAATCTCCTTTAGCCTAGTTCGTACCTTAGGCTACCATGTGGGTATAAGGTGTATATGTGAGAATAAGGTTCATAGCATGGTAAGAAATAATAATCCATGGTATACGTGTGATAATATAACCATCAAACACACTCAATTCCTAAAACCCCAAAATTCCTAGGCTTAACATGCATGTATGAGATGGGTCTTGATGAATCATATCATATATAAGTCAAAACATGGATTAAATGCTCAAAATATGTAATAGATGCAAGAACCCATCAATATCTAACGATAATCGAACATTAATCTAGCCCAACCCCATGAACATGCATACAACCTAGGGTTTTTGTAGAAAATCCCCAATTTAAGTACAAATCGCTAATACAACAATTAAAGGTTTGTAAAAGAAGTTTTATACTAGTGTTCCCACCTGATTGAAGCTTAATCGAGGTATTGAAGATGTGTAGACATCGTAGCACAGAAACCCAAGCTCGTTTCCTAGCTCCACGCGCGAAGACGGAGGTGGAAGACGATGAATAATGACATGAGAGGTATTTTGGAACTCAAATCTTGGAAAGGATGAGAGATATATGGAATATATAGTCTCTCTCTCTCTCTAGATCTCCCTCAAGTCTCTCCCTCACTCCCCTAGATGTTGTGGTTTCGAGAATGGAGAGTTTGGGGTGTTAAATGGCTTAAAAACGGGTCAAATACGCTCAAAACTGACTTACTGGTGAACCATGATCGATCATGGGTCCCCCATGATCGATCATGAACCCGTCTGGAGCTCCTCTGGAGGACCATGATCGATCATGGCCCTTCCATGATCGATCATGGAAGTCACTGCAACAGCAGATGACTTTCTGAGCTCGAAACGGACCTCGAAACGGCCGAATCTCGACTCGGCCCAAACACGAAAGTTGTAGAGGGAAAAGAAATTAAGACATGGACGCAAACGGGGAGTCGTTTGGATATCGGATGAAAAAGTTATGGCCTCTAAAAGTTGACCAAAAATCAACGAATCGCGAAAAGACGAAACACGCGATTGTCACCTCGATTTCGATCCGAACCACTCGAATCACTAAACGAACACTCAAGTGAGTGGAAGGAGGCTAATATGACCAATAAAGAATGATAGAACATTATGAGGCTCTCCGAATGAGAAATTCACCACCCGAGACGAATTAAACGGACGAATGAAAGCAACTACGAGGAAACGAACGAACGGGGTGTTACATGGTAGATATATGGGTGCCTATACTTGTTTATAATTCTTTGGTTTTATTTGGATTATATTTTGCATATATGGTTTAGGTATACTGATTTCCTTTGGGGGAAGATATCATGTGTTGTGTACAGTATGTATCACTAATTTTGTTATATGGTTTCATAGAATTTTGGTGTAATACTATATATATATATGTATATGATATACATATAACTAGTAAATTATATTTATCTCATGGCTTTATATTATTTTTGACATTGCACATATTGTGTGCTTGACTAGTTGTATTTTTATAGAAAACTTTTATAGTTCCCACTAAGCTCGTGTTTAGCTTACTCTCATTTTCTAAAATAGTTTTGCAGTTTTTGATAATTTTGTAACTTCTCATCCGGGGTCCTTTCGGCTTTCTTCTTTGACCTGTATCATGTGTACAAAGTATATGTGCACCTAAGAATGCTCGTGCATGCATGCGTGTTCATTTTTTTTGGAGATTATGATTCTTGCAGGGATAGTAAAATGAGGTGTTCACAGACCCTCTCGGTCTGGGTTCTTTGTGAAGCAAAGAAACCAAGACGATAACAAGAACGCATCATTTTGTGGCACTCGCATGAATCACAAGTGATATTTTGAAAACAATGTGATGCAAAAGATGTCGTGCTCTGCTGTTTATTTCCGCTGGGGATGGATGGGCGATGTTTGGAATATATCATGTGCCTTGCTATGCTGTGTGAACCACGTAGAGGGGTGAGTCCCCTACTTTAGCGAAGTGTGCTAGCCGCGTAGAGGGTGAGCCCCTACTTTAACGAACTTATGAGCCGTGTAAAGGGCGAACCCCTGCCTTAGAGGACGATCCCCTGCCTTAACGCGCTTTTGAGCCATGTAGAGGGCGATCTCTTGCCTTAACGGGTTTTGAGCCATGTAGAGGGCGATCCACTGCTTTAACAGGCTTGTGAGCCGTGTAGAGGGCGATCCCCTGCCTTAATGGGCTTGTGAGCCATGTAGAGAGCGATCCCTGCCTTAACGGGCATGTGAGCCGTGTAGAGGGCGATCCCCTGCCTTAACGGGCTTGTGAATCGTGTAACGGGCTTGTGAGCCGTATAGAGGGTGATCCCCTGCCTTAACGGGCTTGTGAACCGTGTAGAGGGTGAGCCCTTCTTTAACGGACTATGAACCGTGTAGAGGGTGAGTTCCTGCTTTAACAGACTGTGTGAACAGTGTAGAGGGTGAGCCACTACTTTAACGGACTGGTGAACTGTGTAGAGGGTGATCTCTTGCTTTAACGGACTTATAATCCGTGTAGAGGGTGAGCCCCTACTTTAACGGACTGTGTGAACTGTGTAGAGGGTAAGGCCCTGCTTTAACGGACTGTGTGAACTGTGTAGAGGGTGAGGCCCTGCTTTAACGAACTGTGTGAACCATGTAGAGGGTTAGCCCCTTCTTTAATGGACTGTGTGAACCGTGTAGAGGGTGAGTCCCTGCTTTAACGGACTTGTAAACCGTGTAGAGGGTGAGCTCCTACTTTAATGGACTGTGTGAACCGTGTAGAGGGTGAGCCCCTGCTTTAATGGACTGTGTGAACCGTGTAGAGGGTGAGCCCCTGCTTTAACGGACTGTGTGAACCGTGTAGAGGGTGAGACCCTGCTTTAACGGACTGTGTGAACCGTGTAGAGGGTGAGACCCTACTTTGACTTGTGAATCGTGTAAAGAGTGAGCCGTTGCTTTAACGGACTGTGTGAACCGTGTTGAGGGTGAGACCCTGCTTTAACGGACTGTGTGAACCGTGTAGAGGGTGAGACCCTACTTTGACGGACTTGTGAATCGTGTAAAGAGTGAGCCGTTGCTTTAACGGACTGTGTGAACCATGTAGAGGGTGAGGCCTTGCTTTAACGGATTGTGTGAACCGTGTAGAGGGTGAGCCCCTACTTTAACGGACTTTGAACTATGTAGAGGGTGAGCCCCCGCTTTAACGGACTATGTGAGATTGTTCTATCAGTGATTCTAGTATGGTGTATGTTTGCTAGGAATATGATGATTGATTATATGGTGGCTAAAAACTGATGGTATGATGATTGATGGCCTACTAGGGAGATGAGAATTCCTATTGGCTAGGATAAAGGCTGAGAGTTAATGATCTGTTAAGGATATGAGAACTCCTACTGGCTTAGATAATGGTTGATGTGCAGGTTGATGATCTGCTACAGAAATGATAATTCCTACTGGCTAGGATAATAGCTGAGGCTTGATGTTGAGGAGATGAGAGTCTTTGAGAAGACATAGAGAGAGATTTTTGGCGTGATCTTTTTTTTCTTCTTTTGAAAGAAAGTACTTTTGGCTGGCCTCTTTCTTCTTGAGAAATGATCGAGTTACATTCTCTATATTCACGAACTTCGTGTATGAATTTTGGACTTTGCCTCTTGCTCAGCTTCCATGGCATTTTTTTCCCTTGTCACTAGGGTGCGATTCTACTTATTATTTCCTGACTTCGCGAGAGGAGAATTTTTTGTGCCTGCGTCATTTTCTGTTTTTCGATGCCCTTATTCCTCCTTGATTGATTGAAATCTTTTTGATGCAGCTTATTTATTTATTTTTCTTTTTTGGCAAGGTTAGCAGCCTTTTTCACCCAAGACGTAGCCCTGGGCTTTTTAGCCTAGCTATCACTCTTGGTGTGGCTCTCGCTGCCATCTTTTTTTCTTTTCTGTTTTTTCAATATCCTTTTCTTTTGGCACTATAGGATTTATCCTTTTTTCTACTCTTTCAATTTTTTTTCGTACCCACTTTGTTTTCTCTCACTTTGTCAGGTTTTCTGAGCATCATCGTCCTTGCGATTTTAAGAATGTTTACTTTGGAAGTTTGCATTTGACATCGTCATGCTGTGTTTGTGATTTTTGGTTCGAGAACCTTTGGGAGCGTATCTTGAAGACTTATTGGGCGAGAAGAACCTAGGCCAAAAGTCCTTTTTGTGGGGGCTTGTTCCCTGTGTTTTTTTACAAAATTTTCTCATTCCAGTCTTTCTCTCCATCTTTCTCTGATATCCTCTCAAAAGGGGCTTTTTGGTTTTGGAGAAGGCTTGAGTTTGCTTGTAGGGAGGGCTTTCGTATGTACCTGTGGAAAGGGCTTGGATTGGATTGGTGCCTGTAGAAGGGGCTTGGATTGGATTGGTGCCCGTGGAAAGGGCTTTGGATTTGTGCCTGTAGAAAGGGCTTTGGATTGGTGCCTGTAGGAAGGGCTTTGGATTTGATTGGTGCCTGTAGAAAGGGCTTGGGATTTGAGTTGCCTATACAAAGGGCTTGTGAAGTGATTCGCCTCTTTGGGAGACTTTATGGAGTGATTTGCCTCTGTATGAGGGCTTGTGAAGTGATTTGACTCTCTGGGAGGACATGTGATTGTGTTTTGCCTCTCTGGGAAGACATGTGGAGTGATTTGCCTCCCTGGGAGGGCTTATGAAGTGATTTGCCTCTTTGGGAAGGCATGTGATCTTATCATGATGACCTGGTCGATGATGGTGGTGTGACTAATCATCGAGGTATATACCAGGATGCGGTGGTGAAGCCTGTCTGGTAGGCCATGGAGCTTAGTGCCTATGTATTCTTGGACTGGTGCGCGATACACTTATGCAAGTGTTCATGTGTATGCACTATGCAAATGCTTATGCCACGCTTCCCTAAATTTCAAGTATTCGCATACTTTTTAAATCATCGCACCATCATTTTTAAAAACTTTGTTTTGAAGAGGTTGTGAATCTTGAGTTGCCTGATTTATGAAGTATCTTACACTACTTGAAATTATCTAAGTGAAAATGTATACATGCAAAACCGACCATTTTCCGAGAACATAGCAATACTGAAAAAGCAAATATTAATTTATGGTCAATCAGTTAGTGAGTGTATGGTGATAAGAGAAATGGAGTACTTTTAACTTGGGATTCTGCTGATATTGGGTCATACTTCCATCTTTGACAAGTTGCTCTCTTCTTCTTGATTCTCTATGAGCTTATTCGAGTCCATGTGCGTTACTGCTTTTTGCTCTTACCCTCAATCTCAGAAGGCTTACCGATATTCCTCAGAGGTAGAATTTAGGATTCTACTAATAGGACAACTAGAAGGTCTTGATGGTGTATGTTGAGGCACCCTCAGTGAGAATGGAGAGGCTAGCGTTCCTAGCTTGTATACAAATTTGAGGTCGATTAGAAATCGGGAAGGCCTCTATTTATTTTAATTTTCTATGAAGGACATTTCGACTAGAATTGCACGATAGACAAATTGATTATTGATGATCCTATGTCTGACAAAGATGAACTTTGAATATGTTCTTCCCCATGACAAGACCTATCAACTGACCAAACTTCAGACCATTTTAACTTCGAGAAGACCTCCATTTGATCACCCGAAACAAACTTATGATTTTTTGAATTTTCGGAGATCCGACCGTCGGATCGAGTTGATTTTTGAGTATGTTACTCGTTATGATAATTTCTAATAACTCTTAAAGTTTGAGCATGATCCGAAATGCATAACTCTCATTTTACAAGTTTTTCAGAGTTTTGACGGTTTTCGATTCCGGCAGTTTTCGATAATTTTGTAACTTCTCATCCGGGGTCTTTTCGGCTTTCTTCTTTGATCTGTATCACATGTACAAAGTATGTGTGTACCTAAAAATGCTCGTGCATGCATGCGTGTTCATTTCTTTAAAGATCAGGATTCTTGCGGGGGTCGCAAAATAAGGTGTTCACACTTACCATTAGGTGGACCGTAGTAGAGGGTACCCATTATAGGAGCGGAAATACCTGTGCCATGGGGCTATCAATTGTGCACAATAGATTTAAATCTTAGATAGTTAACTATACGTCCTAGGAGGACGATTTTATTCTTGGGCTCTCCTGCCTCATGGTTTTAGCCATGAAAAGTGAGACATAAGTCCTATAGGAAGACACATCATATGGTATATATATGGGTTCCTATACTTGTTTATAATTCTTTGCTTGTATTTGGATTATATTTTACGTATATGGTTTACGTATACTGATTTCCTTTGGGGGAAGATATCATGTGTTGTGTACAATATGTATCACTAATTTCGTTATATGGTTTCATAGAATTTTGGTATAATACTATATATATGTATATGGTATACATATAACTTGTAAATTGTATTTATCTCGTGGCTTTATATTATTTTTGATATTACACATATTGTGTGCTTGACTAGTTGTATTTTTATAAAAAAAAAACTTTTATAGTTCTCACTAAGCCCGTGTTTGGCTTACTCTCATTTTCTAAAACAATTTTGCAGGCACACTCTCTGGGTTGGCACGCATTGTAATTTAATTACTCTGATGACCCCGGAATTGTGTTAGTCTCCCATGGAGGGAGGACTTAATTTTATATATGTAACTTTAAGTTGATTCAATTTGTATTAAGTGAACATTGTTTAATAATTGGTTTATATAATTGAAAAGGAGACGTAATATTAATTATGGTAAATTGTAGTTGATTACTTCCTCTTTTGAGAGCTACATTGATGTAGTAGACTTTATTCTTTGTTATGAAAATTGTGATTGAGTTTTATTTAGGAAATGATTTGATGGATTGTCATTTATACAGGTTTTGGATATTGATAAAACAGAGTAAACCATGTCGATTTTTTCTAAAATCGAAGATGTATTTTTCTTAATTAAAATAAATAATTTGAATTTATTCATAAAATTTTAATATCATATTCCGTTAACGTACGACATCCGTGACAAACTGGTCACGGAGGTGTAAACCTCTAAACGGGATTTGGGGTGCAAAAGTTAGTATCACAGGTTCGGTTCATTTTCCTTCACATGGTTATGGGTAGATCTTAGTTTTGAGAGGTGATTTATGGTGGTGTCCCTCTCTTTTACGTATCTTCGTGTAATAGGAACATCTACCATTTATTGTTCGAAAAAAGGGAGCCTTACTTGAACTTTCATTATCTATAAGTTATTTGATTCCTTTGGCTTTAGTTCCGATATATGGATCATTACTCCTTTGTTTCGAATGCACGTGTTGTACTCGGGACTAGTTTTGCTTCGTGGTTAACAATGGGCGACTGTTGGGTTAGACTATAATCAACCGCCGGCTAACGGTTGACTATCTTATAAATCATCAGTCTGCTGTTACCAATGGGAACTAAAACATGGTGCATTGATGAATAGTGGCCAATGAAGTCCCACTCCTTGTGCTCACCTTATCGTTGATTCCTTCTATTTTTTGAAGGGTGAACATCAGAATATGTTGATTCTAATCTATGGTTGTGTTTTTACACGAGTACTATAATTGGTGGAGGGATGGTAATATTGACGGGTTGTAAACACATTTTTTAGTTTGTAGAAATGCTTTACTCATTACAGAGATCATCTCAATCAAGTTTCGTGAAAAAATTCATTCATTCAAGGTTCAAACTAGATTCCCTTGGACAAACTTGGATGGAAGGGGTAATGGAGGGGAGCCAAGTCCAGTTAGATAATAATTCTTAGACAATAAGTCTGACTTTTTGAATCTTGATGTATCGTTGGCTGTGAACTAAAGAAAGCTGTTATGTTTTTCTCTTAAAACAAAGAAAGAAGAAGAGTAGGTTGTGTTATAATCACACTTAGCGCCAAGTGGTTGAAAATGTGGATATTAAAGAAAGTGCTTTACCCAGACACTTGGGTCCAACTTGAATGCCCAATCTGAAATAAATTGAATACAAGTTGTCGTGGCCTATGGCCCGGCTCGAATGTTAAAGAAACCTAGCACCATTCATGTATGGGTATTATAAGTAATATACATTTTTGCCTCCCCCCACAGCTCTAAAAAAAGCCAATTCCTAGCTCCATCCATGTCCGTTACATATATGTGTGTGTGTGTGGGGGGGGGGGGGGGGATATGTATATATCAATCATTTTCTAAAGTGGATGACCATCTCTTTAAGAAAAAGTATGCCTATCTTGAGAGCTAAATAAATAAAATCTTTATTGTGAAATTTGGTGGACATAATTCTTTGTAACAAGGTGATCATCTCGACCAAATTTCACTAAGTTCAATCGAGAATTGGTGAGATGAGAATAAAACATTTAAACAGCCAAAATTGCACACATATATATTTACTTTTTCACTAATCCACTTTTAGATCGATATTTTCATGAAATTTTGTGAAACTGATCAAATTATATTCATCAAATTTGTTAAAAAAATAAAATACCATTTACGGTTTAAAAGAAAGCATTTTTTTTTCTTTCGAGATAAGACCGTCCCCTCTAGGGACTGACTAATCGATATATATATATATGTAGCGCAATGGTGGGTACCAATGGCAGAGCAAGGAATTTTTTTAAAGGGATAGGGGCAAGTTTAATGCTAATTTTATTTAAAGAAAATTTAGTACCAATTAATATAATTTTTGTTCAAGATATTTTTTAGCGTAATTTTTAAAAAATAAAAGAGAGTAGGGGTCGAGGCTTAACTGTTATACATACATGTGTAATTTTTAAAACAATTGTAAAGGTAAAAATGAAAATTTTAAATTTAGTGTAGGGAGGGGGAGGGGCAATTACGCCCCTTTCTTTCAACATGGCTATATCACCGGTAAGATCTAGGATTGGTTGTAACGCCCCGAATCCCTTTCCTCTGAGACCCGGTTTGTCACGGGTACCGTACGCCAACGGCAGAAATATCACTTGTGCAAAAATCCAATTTTTTTAAAAAAAACAAAATTGACATGGGGAGCCTGTTTGTTCAATAAATCCAAAACCTGTGAACAAAAAATATAACTCTCAATTTACATAATGAAATGCTTTCTAATATATCAAAATTTGTTTACAACCAAATAGGAGTTACTACAATTCACAACTAGCCTCCAATGAGGTCCTAAATACATAATATATAATCTCCACAAGGACTATAAGGTATAATATATATATATTCCTGGTCAAATAGCAAACTTGAATTCAAAATAAAATCTGATATAGAATAAAAGGACCAATCCTAAGATCCAAGGTATAGAGGCAGACTAAGAGATCGCATCTTCACTTATCCCTGTTCCGAAAGAACTTGCATAAACAACTGATGGGAAAAACGTGGGACGACCTGAGAGACTCAGTGGCAATCATATAATATAGTTTAATTGTGAAAATAGTATTCAATAAGGGTTAATGCATTTAGTAAAGTAAATCCTTTGTTTTCCAAAAACCATATGGCACAATAGTATTCGTTTGTCTTAAAATCCTCGAGCTGCAATATCAGTAATCCTCATGACTAGCCAAGCGTACCACCGGGTCTGCATTTCGTAGCCTTTCACCCACGCGGCAGCAGTGCCTCTCGTTCGTTTCGGTGCACGGTTTCAGATCTTGCACCCAAGAGACTGTGTCCCAACTTCCGGCCCCAATCATTAGAGACCAAACCAGAGACCTAACAAGGCCTCATACTAATGTATAACTCAATTATAATATCAACCGGCTTATTTGAAAAACAACTGTGCCATATAATCATATAAACATTTCTATAACTAAATATAACACTACATAAAACCAATGGAAGAAATCTCATATCAACCATTCTAAATAGTTTAATAACTTATAAACAATGGTTTAGTAACATAAAATTACCACTTAAACACATACAAGTAAACATTTAGCTTTGAAAAATAATTCATCAACAATCACATGGACTCTAAGTGGGTTTTGTGCAAAATCAAGTGAATACCTTCAATTCTTTGTTGAGACATGTGTTTTGTTTCGTATATAGACTAGTTGAATCATTAATTTAGATATCAACACAAGATCTCAACATAAGTTCCGAACCCATGTATACGAGCTATGTATTTATATATATACATGGTAAAATCGTAATCAATCGATAAGAAATTGAAAAAAATAGAGTTTAATAGTTGAAACAAGTATTTTTAACACATCTATATGTACATATATTGGCTATTCAAACCATTGGGGAAAGTATGAACTTCATATCAAAAGTTACATTTCATGGAAATTGGGTTCCAAGTGGGTTTTGCTTAAAACAAGTGATTCATTGTAAATAGCTCATTGAACCAAGTTATTTTAACAATATGCAAGCCACTAGGTTCATTAATTCCAACATTTCATCATATACCCAAAACATGTATGTGTATATATATACAACCTAGGGTTTAAATGCTAACATTTGCTAAAACTAGAAATTAATCAATATTAATGTAAGAAAATAGGGTTGAGTATGGATTCCCACCTCTTCGTAGCTAGAAGTATGGATTTGAAGGCTAGTTTGAGCTCTCTCCTCAAGAACACTAAGCCCTAAAAGCTTCACCAAGCTTCAATGGAGTTCAAGGAAGAAGATGATGAACGAGGAGATGAAATTTGTTGGATTTGCTCCTTGATTCTTGAATTAATTGAAGTAATCTCTCAAAACTCCTTAAGATCCCTCACAAAATAAGCTCTCAACCTCTCTATCTCTCTTTCTAAAGCTCTTGGTGGTTATGTGGAGAACGAGAAGAAAAGGAGATGAAGGTGTACGTGCATATAAATCTGGTTCTCACTCAAGCGGTTACTGTTCACGCGTGGGGGAGTTGCAGCACTGAATTTTAAACTACCATAACTTCTCGCTTAGATGTTCGCTTGATGTGATCTTTATATCCACATAAAGCTTATTCGGATCTCTACAACTTCTTAGAAGGAAACGTCCCCAAATTCTAGATAGATAATTCCCAGAAATTCGACGAAGTCAGCGCATTAATCTTACCGAATGAACAACTGATAGCGATTTGCCTATTTGGCGCTCAGTTTTGACCTAGTAGAAGTTTGAATTTGCCTTCGGCCAAAACAAAAAAGTTGTAGATTGTCTAAAAATCTAGACTTTTGCGTGAACGAAAACTCAATCTGGCGAGGAATGAAAAAGTTACGTTTCCCTCAAGTTGTCCAAAATTATAAAGTCACATAAATTAAAAACTCACAGTTGACATACCGATTTCAATTTGAACCATCCGAATTGCGAAACAATCACTCTTACAAGTTTAGTACATATAATATGACATGATGGATATGTTGGACTGACATGGAAGGGTTCAAAAATAATAATTCACGCCCTAATGGGACTGCAAGCTTCTATCAAGCCTACGAGTGGTGTTTAGCTTGTAAATGAAACACGTGGTATTACATTGGTAAAATTCAAACTCAGCTCGTTTGAAAATTATGACGGATTCTAGTATCTGTCACACTAGAAGTATAACTTACTTTAAAAAGAAACTTGAATTTGTTCGTTTCTATGCATTGTATCGAACAAGCCATGCCCTTTTTGACACAACACTACCTATTCTAATTATGTGTTTATATATATAGAGTCGTCTTTCTTAAAAGGCATTCTTAAGTTAGCGAACTTAAGAATTGTATATTTTGAAGGGGTAAACAAATCATTTGTTTTTCATAAAACTTAGTGGAGATGATCTAGTCATTGCCACCAAATTGTATATAGATCATCTCCTCCAAATTTCATCAAAAAAAATCAATTGAGATGTGGGTTAACTAAAATTTATATATATATATATATATATATGTATTTCTAGACGTTGAAATTTTAGATATTTAGTTAACCTGCTTCCTAGTTTATCATTTTGATGAAATTTGGTGGAGATGATTTACTCATTATAGAGATCATCTCCACCAAGTTTCATAAAAAGTACATTCGTTTACTCTTCAAAATGGACGGTAACTTAAGGATGGTCCTTAAGAGAAGAGAACCGTATATATATATGAGTAGTGGAATGGTAGATACTTTCTACCATAGGTTATGGTGTGTAATCCTCTAAATTAACACATTTTTAGTATTCGAGCTAATGATTTAGCATTTTAATTATGTTTACATGATGTTAAAAAGATTAACGGTTCAATTTGAAGTTTTTTTCAGAACTTAAACTATTAATTTTGATTTTTTTTTAATTAATATAGAGTATTCACTATGACGTGCACTTGCATACAATAATAAGTTACACCCCACCATTATTTACCAAAAATTCATAAAAACATCAAGTACTTATCATATTAATCATCGTATATATAGTTAATGTAACAATATTTGACGGATCATCACCCCTAAATACAACAAGAATGTATAAATTTAAAGAGGTACTGTGAACACCTCATTTTGCGACCCCCGCAAGAATCCTGATTTTCAAAGAAATGAACACGCATGCATGCACGAGCATTTTTAGATGCACACATACTTTGTACATGTGATACATGTCAAAAAAGAAAGCCGAAAGGACCATGGATGAGAAGTCACAGAATTATCGAAAATTGCTGGAACCGAAAACTGTAAAAACTCCTGAAAACTTGTGAAAGGAGATTTACGCATTTCGGATCATCCTCAAACTTTGAGAGTTGTTAGACATTACCATAAGGAGTAGCATACTCGAAAATCAGCTCAATCCGACGGTCGGATCTCCGAAAATTCAGAAAATCATGAGTTTGTTTTGGGTGATTAAATGGAGGTTTTCTCGAAGTTAAAATAGTCTGAAGTTTGGTCAGTAGATAGGTATTATCATGGGGAAGAACATATTCAAAGTTCAGCTTTGTCGGACACGGGATCCTCAAGAATCAATTTGTCTATCGTGCAGTTCTAGTCGAAATGTCCTTTATAGAAAATTAAAATAAATATAAGCCTTCCCGATTTTTCTGATCGACCTCAAATTTGGACACAATTTAGAAAACATTTTGAGGGAAAATATATCCAAAATTCAGCATAATCCAATGGCTAGAAGTTCAGTTGTCGAGGTTGTTGTATGCAAGTACGTTTCCTATGCGGGAACAAACTCTTTGTACCAATCCGAGGAGATCGAGTCCTTCCCAAACTCCGATCGTCTTCAAATTTTTAAAGGGTCTAAAAGACTTATATTTAAAATATATATCCAAAATTTAGCATGATCCAACGGTGAGAACTTGAATTTTCAAGCAAACAAGTGACCATGTCTATAACAAGTACCTTTCCTACGTGGAAACCAACTCTTCGTACCAATCAGAGAAAAATAAGATCTTCCCGAACTCTGATCGACCTGAACTTTTTACACGATCTAGAAGACTTATATTTTCAATAGATATCCAAAAATCAGCATGATCCAACAGTGGGAAGCCTTCGCGATATGCTCCAAGAGTCCTAGTTGCAATATCTTTTCTTGCTCTCCAAGTATTTTTTCAACTATAAATAGCCCCCCCCCCCTCCATTCATATTTTTCGTCAACAATCAAGGGAATTTCGTGGTACACACCATGAGATCCTTATTCTCTCCCTCCAAGGAGGCCCGGGTATAATTTTCTCTCTCTTCTTTTATTTATTTGTCGGTTTTATAATTTATACTCTTGTCTACATAATTTCTATCACTTGATAGCTTTTCAAAACCCCTTTTCAAATTATTTTTCAAAACCAAAGGCGTATAATAAACCCTAATCCAATTCCAAAATAGTATTATTACTTTCTTACTTTTCCAAACACCCGGATTAGCGGTATTGTTATACGAAGGAATTGATAATCGCTACATATCCAATCTAACTCATAGATTGCGATGTGTTTGTGATAAATACTCGATTATGAGAGCACTAGTGCCATCTATACCGGTTTAATCAATAAACTATGGTACACGATCGGTCAACTCGCTTCATATTACATTGAATATAAGATTCCACATTAAATCAGTTTTCGAAAAGCCTAATGCTTTACAAAATCACTTGTTTCATTACATCTACTATTGTCAAACTCTCTTTTCCAAATCACACACACATACATACTTATTTTCAAAATCATCGGCAAATTAGGAAACACATCGTTTTCATCCCATCCCCAAAAATTCCATGTTTCTAAGGCAAGCACGAAAAGCTGTAAAGTAATAGTTATAGCATGCAAGAACTGAATTATAACACACGCATATCCTACGCAAGAGACCGAAAGGGCGAATTGGGTGCCTAACACCTTCCCAATTCGTAACTTAATCCCCGAACCTTCGAGTCAACTGGTTTCGCATACATTGTGTATAAGAGGATATTTAGCCCATAAATACGTCTCTTTTACACAAACCTTTTTTGTTTGTTTAGTAAAACAAACTGGCGACACTTATTCTTTTCAAAACCAATTTTCAAAGCAACAACGGAATCGCCGCCCATGAGGACCCCCGGGCATCGAGAACGCGGGTTCTCACAAGTACGTTTCCACCATAGCTTATGGTGGAAAGTACCAACCATTTCGCTACCATATATATATATATATATATTATGAAAGTATTTACTAAAAAAATATTATATTCAAGTCAGGTCATGTAAAAAAATTAAATATGCGTGAATGGGAAGTCAAAGTATAGATATATAATCTACACTTAGACTCAGGCTTGAACATATATGCCTGGTCTTAAACTCTCTCTTGTGAAAGAGATTGGGGCTTGAGTTCAAGTGGTTGAAAGTCTGAGTATTTACGCAAGGCGCTTAGATATGATTCCCATCCCCCCTTTCCCTCGAACTACGCAGATCTATCCATCGCTTGTATCAAAAAACTATCTCTTGTGACTATATTTGGTTATGATAAGTATGTAATTCGCTCACACTTTTTGACCGTGACAATTGTGTTTGTTTGTCACAATATCCTACAAATTGCTTCTTTTTAAAAATGCCATGTAATTCATGAACCAGCCAGAAAAGTTCCATGGTAATAAATACAAACCAAACCAACGGTGTGCTAAATTTAACTCAGAGTATAAAGCTGAGACCTAAGAATAGTGGCATGTAATGCAGAATTTTTAGTGTAACACAACAATGTGGAACAAATGTGTCTATTAGTCACTTGTTGTCTTGGCATTATATCACGGCAGTGAGCTCGGCCATTTAGGTACCGGCCTCACTAAATCAATTAAAAATCCTCAGTTAATGTGGAGGAAACCGAGCTGCTACAATATTGGGTTGATTTGCAGAGACATTTTGGTTAGGAGCTCGTTTAGTGTGCTAGAATGTTAGGTTGATTTGCATAGAGACAAAGAGGTCTCTGGGCTATGCCTTAAAACTTCCTACTCCTTTTAGGGGGTTGAACTGTCTTTTGGAGGAGGAAACTGAGCTGCTAGAATGTTGGGGTTATTCTAAGACATATCGTCGGGAGCACGTTTAGTGTACTGGAATGTTGGGTTGATTTGCGGAGAGACAAAGAGGCCGATCACTAGGCTATGCCTTAAAACTACCTACTCCTTCTGCGTAGTCAAACTATCTTTTGGTGGAAGAAACTGAGCTGCTAGAATGTTGGGTTGATTTGCGAAGACGTCTTGGTCTGGAGCTCGTTTAGTGTGCTAGAATATTGTCGGGTTGATTTGCGAAAAAACACCTCGTGTAATTGTTTAGTTTGCTAGAATGTTGGGTTGATTTGCGGAGAGACATCTTGTGAGCTCTTTTAGTGACCTTTAAGCTCTCCCTGACTACTTGTACATGTCATCTGGTCTTAGTTGCCCGGCCTCTACCAGGCTAAGTGGCGAGTTTTTGTTTTGTAATATTGATATTCATGTATTCTCAAGATATAGCAAATGTCATCTCTGATTGCGAGAATTCCTTTTTACAATTCTTTAATTATAACAATAGGAGACAGTCTTGATAAAAATCAAACAAATTCCAAGATTAAGAACAACTAAAATCAAAACTGAAAAATACCAAACATAAAATGAAAAATTTGAAAATTTCACAAAACACAAGCAAACATTATCACACTAGCTAATTATCAACTTAAACTTTATTAATTATCCAAAATATAAGGTAGGGGTAGCCCTAGCCCTAACCCTAGCCCAAACCCTAACCCTAGGTCTGACAATCATGATAACAATAGCACATAATGTATGGATATCCAATGGGCTGATCACAATACCCCTCAGGATGACGAAAATTAAAATAGCTATTGCACCTTCTCTTGCAACAATCCTCATCGCAATACTCTATGCTACAAGGCCCCAAATTAGATAGACATTTATAATCATCCATAATTGAAACCATCAATGGTTGAGGTTGTGGAGAAAGTTGAGGAGGATTACCTACACTTGTAGCATTGATGGAGTCTCCTTTACTTCCCACAATTTCCAATGTACCACTAACTGCATTAAACAACATTCGAAATAACGACCAATGAATGCATTCGGTATGAATAAATAGTTGATGAAACATGTAATTACATCAATATTCTTAAAGTATATAAAGTAAATAACCCTCAATATTGGGTCGGGGCGAAGCCAGGATTTGATATTGGGGAGAATCCAAAATTTACTATCATCCCAACCTAAAAATTCAATATGTTTTGTTACTAATATTTAGAACTAGACTTGTGGGGTGTATAAATATGTTGGTCGAAAAATAACCCTAGAGGGGGTGAATAGGGTTTTAAAAACTAAATGCGAAATTAAAACGTTTTTAAAATGTTTAAGCAAAGCAACTTAGCTAAGCAACAATATCAAGAAAATAATAAATTTCAAGTAATCAATCTCAAGACAAGCAAATAAGTAATCTCAAAATACAAGCAATAATATAGCAATAAGAAGAGAGCTGGAGTTTAGAAAGATTAAACCAATTTGAAGTTCAAGACTTTTTGTCCTCACGGTTCAGTTTCTTCAACCATACGTCCGCGCTCGGTTAGTTCCCCGAGAATTTCCACTATTCAATCTTCTTTGGGTGAAGATTAAACCGCAATACAAATGTTGTTATGCACACAACACTCACAATGTAGCTATACTCACTACACTTCTCACAAGATATGCTCTCTTCCTCTACAAAGAGACAAACTCTCTTTTTAAATGAAGAAAGAATTATTTGTGGTGATACACACCAATACAATAACTCTCAAGTGTATTTGAAGATTACAAATGAAGCTCACACTAGAGTTATCAAGATTGATCAAAAATATATAGCTCAAAAGTAGAAAGATTAATCAAAGTTTGTTCTTGAATCTTTGTATATTTGAATATATGAATAATAGAGTATTCGAATGATTCAAGGTATGTTAAAACATGTCTAGGACCTCATATATATAGCTTGAAAAACCATATGGCCATTGGGGATAATTAAGAAAGGTTTTAGGTCAAAGATATACATTTTCAAACTTTTCAACAGCTAGTTTTGATAAACAATTCAAATTTGTTTTGATAATTTCTCCCAATTTGACCGTTGGATCATGCTCAAATTTTAGTTAAAAGTGTTAGGAGATGTTTTCTAACTACTGTAAAAATTTCAAAATGATCGGAGTTCAGGAAGGCCTCCATCTTACCGTTAGATCAAAACTGTGCAAAAATTGAGCGAATTTTAAATGTCAAATAAAAACATTTTTGCAATTTAACAATTTAGTTCCAAATACAATTCTAATTATTTGTGAACCTCAAATATATGTTGCTAAGATACCTATTTTTATTAGAGCTTAAAATATGATCATTTAAAATTAATATGAATTTATTTTGAAACTCGGTCTTTGTAAAATGATGTTTTTCAAATAAATTCAATTTCAAGCTTGTTTAAATTAATCTTTAAAATATGCATGAATACATTTGAGCTATAGAGATTTGATCAATAAAGTAATTTTACATAAATCTTAAGCACTCAGTTAATTACTGAATTAACGAGTTTTCGAATACTTTGATTTGTTTCTTTGGATTGATCTTCATTTGAAACTTTTTCCTTGGAGCTTTTCATATAATCTTTTGATCCTTTGTACTTCATGATTTGCATTGAGAGATTTGATCTTCCTCGTCTTGTCCAATGATCGAATAGTGAAAGAGTGATCATTGTCATGGTTTTCTTAAATTTTCTAAGTAAATGAACTATATACTTATATCAAGAAACATATTAAATTACACATGATTGATTTATTGTTATTATCAAAATAAGATTAAGACCTTAGGTCAACAAAATACATATTACTTTTTTTTAACCTCTAAATGATGAAAAAATAAACTAGAATATCTTCTTAGTTTAAATGTTACAAAATAATAAAGATAATCATTGACAAAAATTATCAAGTCTGAATTCGTAAATGTTATACCTATATCTATATCTATATCTATAATCTATATCCATAATCTATAATCTATAATATATACCTATAATCTATAATGATAATAGTATAATAGTATAATATATATATATATATATATATAAGTATGAATAGCTTAAATGTTTTTCCTTTTTTGTGAAGATAAATATACCCATGATTTTAAACAAAAGATTTTAAGATTTACAATATAACTCAATATATTTTTATATTAGTATTAGTATTTTAAATAAATTCAAACTCTACTTTATTTGGATAAAATAATTAAATATCTGTATATTTTTATATTAGTATTATTATTCCAAATAAATTCAAACTCTACTTTATTGGCTAAAATAATTAAGAAATTTAGATTTTGTGTTGAATTATGGTGTTTTGTATAAATTTTTTATATAACCTCATAACAAATTTCCCAAGAATAAGGCTATTTAATAGATCATATTAAAATTACAAAACCTTTAGCGTTAATTAGAATTTTGTTCCAAAACTCACCATAAAGGTATCTATATTAAACTTTACTTTGCTCGATTTCTTTTAATATTATAATAAATCAAATTTATATTAATTTATATTTTTTAAAGCTTGTTTGTTTATTTATAATTATGTTTAAATAAAAAAATATGAATATATTGTAGCTGTGGATCGGTAAACATTCATGTTAAATTTGTTTTTCTACCATTTTAATATTTTCGTTGTTATATAATATAATATATTGTTTATATGAGTGTTATATTATTGTTTGGTACTGTGCATAATAATCCACATATGTTTAATAGAATTAATTATCTACAAATTCTAAAACTTTAGTGAAAATATATTACTCTCTTATATATTTTATTAAAAATATGCTTGGCCACTTAAATACTAAAATTTTTTCATGTATGAACAACATTTTTTATATATAGTTGACCGATTATATGATTTTCTTATAACTATTAATTGAATTTTACACTTGATGCTATGTTTTGTTTATATGTTATTGTTTTTATTTTATACTAATTATTCAATTCTTAGTATATATGTATTCATCAATAAACTTATTGACATTTGTCAAGCATTAAAATCATGTGCAACGCACGTGCACAAAAAATTAGTAACTCTAAAGTCTTAAATAATGAACTCATACAAAATTATTAGGAGGGGCAATAATGTAAAATTTGAACAATAACTAATAAAAAAACTATAGTTTCCTCTCTCTGCTACGTGGACTTGAATTGAATTCGATAGAATTTTTTGCATGAAGTTAAGTAAAAGTTTAAGGATAAGTGGACAAATAAAAACATTAAAATAAACTCAGATGTAAAAAAAAAAATCTCATAAATAGTACGTATATATGCAGTCTAATACCATTATACATAAAATCATTAAATTTTTTGAAAATTTAATGATTTTATGAAACAAATAATAAAAAACCAATAAGCTTGAAAGAAAGCTAGCAATGAAATTAAAATTTTAGACTCTGTTTAATTACAAGATATAAAAAATATAACAAAAATATCTGATTTTTGTGAGAAGTTGAGAGTGATATGGTAAAACGTTATCTTACTTTTTTGATTTTTTTATTGAAAAACAAATAGTTGGGTGGTAAGGAAGAAGGATAAGCACGAGACTAGCTAGACAGAGAGCATCTCACTACATTAAACGATTTATTTTTTAATTACTTCTCACAAAAATTAATTATTTTTAATATTATTTTTTAACTTGTTATCAAACGGAGTCTATTCTAATCATATGTAACATAAAGAAACAAGAAATCACAAGATCTTACCAGCTTCAAAGAGGAGAAGGGCTAGAAAGATGGAAAATAAAGGGCAGGGCTTCACCATCTCAATTTTGTTGTACAAATAGCAAAATTATATGGATGAAATCAAAATCTTCACTATATATCTGAAATCTATTTAAATCAATAATGAGTCTTTCCAAATATAAATAAATTTTGTATACATTTTTTTATTATACAATTTGATTATTTTTGCCCAAGATAGAATAATAATAAACAGACAAAATAATAAATGTACGGTTATTTGATTATTGGTTAGGACTTTAATTTTGAAGAAATTAATAATTGATTTTATATATTATGAATATATCATGTTAAGCATATTATGAATAGAAATAATAATATCATGTGTAAGAATTCGTGTTCTATTAAATTTTTATTTAAGTTTATTTTGTCACTGTAAATAAGATGTTAACCTGTGTGCTTAGGGCACACGTTGACATGATCCATCTTTTATATATATTAAAAGAATTAATGGCTCATTTATTTACGTCTTTATTTTTAATTAAATGCATTTATTCATGTCTTTTCAAGCAACAAATCGATTGTGTTTAAATAAATTAAATAATACATAAATCAATGCATTTGTTTTTTTTTTATTCATTTTTAAGGTTTAGGATATTAAAACATACAAAGATGGAAAGTAAATAATGGATAGTTAAATGTACTTGCAGTTTCTCCAGTCAAAGTCAGAAAAAAATGGTGGAATGCCGCAAATCATAATAATATTTCCTTCTAAATCATAAAGGTGAATATATCTATAAATATTTCCTTCTAAATTATAATTCTTTCAAAATTAAGCAAAATTCCTTTTAAATGGAGTCCTTTCCAATTTAAAGGCTAAACATATGAATTTTTTCATAAAATCTATAGATATTATTTCTATAGTGAGTTCATTTGCACAAAATTTTATCAGAAAATTTAATTTAAAAGTAGGTGAGATGATCATATAAAATTTCAATGGACAAAAATAAACTTATGTATCAAGTTTTTGTTACACATACTTCAAGTTTGAGTTTATTGATAATTTTTTTTGAAAATAATATATTTATTATATAAATTATTTCCACCAATTTTCTTAAAAAAATTCATTCATTTGGGCCCGTTTGGTTGTCCTTCAAATTGAGAATTAGATAATTTACAAAATTTTATTTATTAGTGTTTGGTTGTGTAAATTGAACAATTGTAAATATGATAATTCAAATTGATTCAAAAAAACTCAAATTAAGTCATTTCAAGTAAAACTTAAAAAATTGTCTAATTCTAAAATTAGATAATTTATTCCAACTCCATTTTTTTAGAAGATCTAGTTTCTACCCGTGATGTTGATGCATCTAGATAAAATTTTAAATAACATAGAACAATAAAGAATGATGGGGTAAATAATAATTTACCATTGGGCTACAAAAGTAAAAAATAATTTTACCATTGGCCTACAAAAATAATATTCTCCACTTTCTTTTAAATAATTATCTCACTCCATTATCTTCCCCACTTTCTTTTAAATGATTATCCCACTCCATTATATTCCACACTTTCCTTTAAATAATTGTAATACTCGGTTCATTTATTCCACTGAGGTTGCCTTCATTCGATTGCTTATTTCACCTCGGATGGTGAAATCAAAGTTTATGGAGTTTCGTAGTGCTCTAGCACCTTGCACCAGTAGTATTAGTCTATTTACACTCGTACGAATGATTGATTGGTGATTCGGGCGGTCCGAATCGATTTCGGGTTGCATATGGTGAGTTTTGGTCTTTTCGTGATTAATGGTTTTTGGCCAACTTTGGGATACTATAACTTCTTCATTCGATGTCCAAATGAGTCCCCGTCAGTGCCAAAATCTCCGTATTGTTCCCCTCTACAACTTCCGTGTTTGGCCCGGAATGAGATTCCAGCATTTTGAGGGTCCGGGAAGCCAAAAATCAGTTGGATTTAGTGCAGTGGTTCCAAGATCGATCTTGGGAAGGCCAAGATCGATCTTGGGCTATCCTGGGAGGAAATTTTTGGCAGAGAGCTCCCAAGATCGATCTTGGACCCCCAAGATCGATCTTGGTGCCCTGGAGTCGAATTTTCCAGAACTTTGACCCCATTTTTATACACCCAAACCATTTTATTCCCCATTTTCGAACCATACTTCCCCTACACATATTAAGAAAGTTCTTGAGAGACAAAGGGGAGATTTGTGAGATTATATTGTTGATCCCTCATCCAAACCCAAGGATTACACTACACAAACACTATTCATCATCTTCTTCTTCAATCCTCCATGGAAGCTCAAGGAGGGAAAGCTTAGGCATGGGGTTCAACCACCAATTCTCCTCCATGGAGCTTCAAGCTTGGTTCAACGCATCATATGAGGTGGGAACGCTAGTACTAAACTTACTTTTCAAATTATATTGTGTTGTATTAGAAATTTATACACAAATTTGGGGATTCTATCAAAACCCTAAGTTGTATGCATTCTATGGGGTTTGGGCTAGATAAAGCTTCGAATGATGATCTATATTGATAGAATATGACTTCAATTGCATGATTTAACATGTAAATCCATGTTTTAGTTCATATACGCAATGGTTCTTATGAAACCCATCTCGTAGTCATACCTATGACCTATAGTTTGGGGGGTTTTGGATTGGTGCCTTAAAGATACTTGATTGTGGAATATAAGTGATGAATATGCCTAGATATGTTATCGGTTATAAGAATAGGGCGTTATTCGTGAGACTAGCTTGTACAAAAACCCATTAAGGTGGAACCGAATGCAACAATCTTTGAGTATAGTGTCTTATGTAGGCTATTGCTAGAACTAGCAATGAGAATACAAGCCTGCTACGTCTTATAAATGTGATGAACGTAATTTAGCGAGGTGCAGGTCGCCTTAGCCATAGTAATCAGGGGCGAACATGCCGTAAGCGTACCGGTTAGGCGAGAATCATAAGGGCCGATGCTTGGCTTGATAGAATAACCTGAGAACTATGATTCGAATCATACGGTCTTAGTTTTACACGCTTGGCACATTACATAATGAGAGATAATGATAATGAATCGATCAGCCATAAAATGTGAATAAACATGCAACGATAAGGCTATAGCCGTAATGCGCCGATAGCCAAATGTGTGATGGATTATGTGGGCTTGTGATATGTATATGTGTCAATGTTGAATGGATATATTGATGTTGATGCAACCACATGTGCTATAATGATATTAATAATGATGTTGGGACATCTGTGTTGTACATACACGTTCTTGATTGATGTTTTGGCCATTTATCTATACGGGCGTTGATTGTAACGTTCTAGCCTCACCATGGAGGGTTGTAGCCCTGCCATATGATTGAGTTGTAATTGCTATGTTTAAATACTAATACTAGTTGTGGGTTGAAGCCCCAATTGATTTAGGGTTGGAGCCCTATATAATGTGATTCTGATTGTGAGATTTGTTGATATGATCACACGTGGTAGGATGATATTAATAATGATGTTGGGACATCTATGTTATACATGCATGTTCTTGATTGATGTTTGGCCAACTATCTATGTGGACATTGATTGTAAGGTTGTAGCCTTACCAAGGAGGGTTGTAGCCCTACCTTATGATTGGGTTGTAGCCCATTGAGTGCGGTTGTAGCCGCAGCGGTTGGAGCCGCTATGATTGAGTACCGGTACTCGTTGTAACTGGAGTGGAGCCACCCAAAGCGGACAAGGGAAAGGGCTACCCAGTACAGTGCGGTTGTAGCCGCCTGTTATATTATCATATTGATGTATATTGCCTTCTCACGGATGAGTTTCGTAGTCCTGCATTTATAGCTTCCCTGGCTTGCGGATTAGATCGTGTGGCTCTATCAACGGAATGGTGTTCCGGGAAGTAGTAGCCCTATACTTAGGTGAAAGATCCTAAGGTAGTTCCGTCCTTGGAGGAACGTGCTTGTACGGGTGTTCTTCTTGTTAAGTATTTGGAGTGTTGTCCCCGGGAAAATGTCTTGCGTGGGTTTATCTCCAAATGAATTACAAGTAAGGATCGAGTCCCTGGGCGGTTCGCTCACTTGGAGGAGACATGATTAGTTTAGAGCTTGGGGTCCTTCGGGAACCGATGCTCTAAGCCTAGTGACCGCGGGGTGTAAGCTGAGGCTTTATACAAGAGATATGACATTATGATCTTTATATGCTTGTTACTTGTATGGTTGATTGTATCATATATCTTGTGGTTATTATCCTTATTTATGTGATTACATTGAGATGATTATATGATAAGCATTGCATGGGCCAGTTGATTACAGGAAGCCAATCTATCGTAGTATGATGAACCATAGGAAGCTAGTGTTTGTGATGAGATGGTTTTATACCAATGGTTCTCTGGTGATACGGGAATCAGTTGAGAGTATTCCGTGGGACGTCTAGGGACGAGACCAATTAGTCGGATAAATAGTTTCCAGTGACTAGGAAGGGAATCCTAGTGAGGTTCGGCATGCACTTGTGTGTAGATTGCATTGCGTTGCATTATTTTATAAACTTTTGTAGTAAAGTGAAGTAGTTATTTTCTGTACAAAACCTATATAATTCCCACTGAGCCCGGTTTTGGCTCATCCCGTTTTCTAACAGTTTTGCAGGGCAAGCTTCGGGGTTGGAGCGTGGCGTATGGTCTAGAAGCCTCTGATGTTCACATACTTTCGTAGTCCTTAAGATTAAGGACTAACTACTATATCATCTTTTGTTATCTCAAACTATTTGTACTTATGTATGGGTTTTGAAACTATTATAGTAAGGAATATGTAAATTCCGGACTTGTAGAGATGATTTATATGTGGAGTGGATTATAGATGTTCATTGATTTGGATTACATTTGAATATAAATGGTTTTAAACCTGACAGGTTGATTGATTCTACAAATGAACTCCACATGCCAAAATTTTATATAAAGAAAAGTTTTTAAAAGTTGTGTTTTTTATGAATTTAAACCCGCCGTCGCGCACGGCAGCCGTGATTAACCGTGTCCTGGAGGTGAAAATCTCATAACGGGATTCGATCCCACTCCATTATATTCCACACTTTCTTTTAAATAATTATCTCACCTAACTCCACAAAAAATTGCCTTTTCCCCTTCATTTTTACCAAATTTACTTTTTTGTCATTTTCCATTTACCTATAAATACCTCCCATCATTCATTCATTCAACACAACAAAAAAAAAACACATTATTCTTCTCATCCAACACCATTCTTCTCTTCCAAAATCCATCCTTCTCTTCCAAAATCCATCTTTCTCTTCCAAGAGATATAAGCCAATTCAAGAAAAAATAGAAGAGTCATATACTCTCTATTTTCATACCCCCAAAAAATAGAAGGGTCTTATACCCTCTCTTTTCATACCCAAAAAAAAATAGAAAAGTCATATACTCTCTATTTTCATACCCCAAAAATACCAACAACCCTTATACACTCTCTCTCCTACACAATTTATTATTTATTCTGTTGAAATATTTGTAATCCTAATTCTACACTTATAAATAGAATTAAGGAAATTATAGAGAGAGAGGAGTTGGTAGCTTGTATTATCTTCCAAATTGATCGCCTTTGAGCTAATACAAAACAAGCACACACAAAAGGAGGACGTACCACTAGAATAGCATAAGCGCTATCGAGGGAACCTACCTTAAAAAAAAAGTCATGTGTTCATCATTACGCCGCATTTATTTTTTATTCATCGATATTCGCTTATTGATTGGTTAATTATCTACTTCTAGATTTTGACACCATCAGTTGGCGCCGTCTGTGGGAACGATAAGCTCTCTAAAGCTCTCGTTCTTTAGAAATTACAAGTGAATTTTAGGTGAAAAACTTGAAATCCTGCAGGTCTACGTAGCTCAATATTCTCAGGGACATAACTTTGTGCTCAGAACTCCAAATCATGCGATTCTGGAGTCCATTTTGGAGAAAATTTCAAGAGCTACAACTTTTCAGTTCAAGCCATTTTCAAATTCGGCCATCTCAGGGTTCAAAACTTCGATACAAATTTTCTGGAACGAAATTCCACGGGCCTACGGTGACTCAATATTATCAGGCGCATAATTTTGTGCTTAACACTCCAAATCATGCGATTCTGGAGTCCATTTTGGAGAAAATTTCAAGATCTACAATTTTCCAGTTCAAGAGTTTTTCAAATTTGGCCATCCATCTCAGGGTCCAAAACAGGGATACAAAGTTGCTGCAGCAAAAAAAAATACGAAAATTCCGCAGGCCTACGCTATCTCAATATTTACGGGCGCATAATCATTCAAAAATTCGGTTACCCAAGGGGATAAAACCCAAAATAAGAGATAAGAAAAATTGATGAGCTTCCAAAAAAAATTACAATTGAATGTAATTTTTATCAAGTTCATCCGATAAATCACAAGAAAGAAATTTTCAGCGGATATCAAACTTCCACAAAGCCGAATGCAATTTTGAAGTCTATCAGACAACAGCAGGACCACCTCAACCCAAAGAGACCGATCATCTACTGCTGCACCACTGGTCAGAAACCAAGATTTTGACGTTCCCTGGTAATAAAAGAGAAAATTGTCAAAATTTGACTAAGTCAGAAGGGAGCATGGATCTACTCAAGACTTAGCAAAAAAGAACAAATTTTCCTTTTAAGAAACCCTGGTAATAAATGAGAAAATTGTCAGAATTTGCATAAGTTAAAAGGGAGCAAGACTCTACTCAAAACTTAGCAATTTGCCTAAAGTTAGAAGGGAGCAAGACTCTACTCAAAACTTAGCAATTTGCCTAAGTTAGAAGGGAGCAAGACTCTACTCAAAACTTAGCGAAAAGAACAAATTTTCCTTTTAAGAAACCAATGACTTAAATGAGAAAATTGTCATAATTTGCTTAAGTCAGAAGTGGGCATGACTCTACTCAAGACTTAGCCAAAAAGAACAAATTTTCCTTTTAAGAAACCAAGAATTTCGAAAAAATTTCTATCACCATATAGGTCGGGGAGAAGGGATGAGAGGCATGTAGCACAGATTTCAAAGTCGGAAGTTTTTGGAAAGCTGTCTCCAAAAAAAAAAAAAAAAAGAAAAAGACAAGAAAAGTAAGGTGCAAAAAAAAAAAACCATCCGAGATCTAGCTTCCTTGAACAAAGACTCGAGATCAACGTCTAGTCAGCCTTACACAATGATGTTCTGAAACTCTAAGACTAATGATCAAAGTCTAGCTAGCTTTACACATTAATGTTCCGAGCTCCACAAACTTATGGTCAAGGATTCGGGCCTAAGACATCTCGAACATCAGAGCTCAGAGCTACTACTAACTGCCAGATTGAAGGATATCCTCACCAATCAGCTCATCCGAGCTAAATGATAAGGATAGGGGGCAATTGATGGGGTAAATAATAATTTACCGTTGGCCTATAAAAGTAAAAAATAATTTTACCATTGGCCTACAAAAATAATATTCTCCACTTTCTTTTAAATAATTATCTCACTCCATTATATTCCCCACTTTCTTTTAAATAATTATCACACTCCATTATATTCCCCACTTTGCTTTAAATAATTATCCCACTCCATTATATTCCACACTTTCCTTTAAATAATTATCCCACTCCATTATATTCCACACTTTCTTTTAAATAATTATCTCACCTAACTCCACAAAAAATTGCCTTTTGCCCTTCATTTTTACCAAATTTACTTTTTTGCCATTTTTCATTTACCTATAAATACCTCCCATCATTCATTCATTCAACACAACAAAAAAAAACACATTATTCTTCTCATCCAACACCATTCTTCTCTTCCAAAATCCATCTTTCTCTTCCAAGAGATATAAGCCAATTCAAGAAAAAATAGAAGAGTCATATACTCTCTATTTTCATACCCCAAAAAAATAGAAGGGTCTTATACCATCTCTTTTCATACCCAAAAAAAAATTAGAAGAGTCATATACTCTCTATTTTCATACCCCAAAAAATACCAATAATCCTTATACACTCTCTCTCCTACACAGTTTATTATTTATTCTGTTGAAATATTTGTAATCCTAATTCTATACTTATAAATAGAATTAAGGAAATTATAGAGAGAGAGAAGTTGGTTGCTTGTATTATCTTCCAAATTGACAAAACAAGCACACACAAAAGGAGGACGTACCACTGGAATAGCATAAGCGCTACCGGGGGAACCTACCTTAAAAAAAAGTCATGTGTTCATCATTGCGCCGCATTTATTTTTTATTCACCGATATTCGCTTATTGATTGGTTAATTATCTACTTCTAGATTTTGACACCATCAGAGAACATGTTTTTATTCTAACAATCGGAATTTCTCATTTAAGTTTTCCAAACATTACTTGAATTAGAATTGAATTATTCATAAATGAGAAAATTCACAATTCTTCAATCGAAAATCCAAACAGGCCCTTAATTTTTGAATTAAGACGTTACGGGTCCGCAAAGAACATGCTTAATACCATTTATAAAATGGGCCCAAATTTTATAGATTTAGTAGTAGGCATAGGACCCAATATTAAATAATGTGAAAAGAGTATTAGGGAAAAGGGTCCAGCGACATAATCTTGGAAAGCCCAAGTTTGAGATTTTCAGGTAAACTGTGAACTGTCTTCAAACCCAACCCAACCCAACTCCCCACCCCTTTCATTTTTTGTGACACATGTCTTTTTTTTGGCCTGCGAACACATTTTACGAGGGTGTAATAAAAATATTTATTTCTTGACAGTAGAAATATATAATGACAAAAAAATAAAATAAAATACAATATCATTTAGTCTAGTAGTAAGTAAATGCCCATTTTAATATAAGTCATGAGTTTAAATCCCGTTATAAGTAATATTTTATAGCAATTTTTGGAACTAAAAGGGTATGTTAGTAATTTTCTATAAATACCAAAAATGTGTACTCCTATAAATAAAGTAATTTCTTCTTTCTTTACAAATTACTAGACAATAATATGCACATAATTAAGTCGTCCCCTCTCGTATAATATTTTCTCTCTACTCAATATCACATTCTCTCTCATTACAAAAATGAACTACATAATTTCTCATAAACCAATTAAAGTACAAATATATATATATATACACATTTGATATGGCCAGGGCTGGCTTTAGGGATTTTGAGACCACAAGCAAAACTTAATATAGACGAAAATTGGGGTCCCATATCATTGTCTTCTCCTTCAATAAAAAAATCTTAAAATTAAATTATTTAATAATTTGAAGGCAAAAAGTTCCAAAAAATAGACCCAATTAATTACCAAATTTTTTAAAAAAAAATTAAGACAACAATTAATATGAAATTAATTAAAAAAATCTTCGAGTTTTGTAACAAAAATATGTAAAACCATCACATGTATAACTTCACCTCGTATTCTTTGATTACTTTTAGTACTATTTGGGATACTTTAATTAAATTTTTGGTTCCGTAAAAAACAATGATATATAGGACCAAGTAAATATTTTAGTTTCCACCCCCAACCCCACTCTCTCCCCATCCCCGCTGGAACCTGCTACAAATTCGTTTGTTGTATTTTCTAAAGCAAAAAAAGTAAATAGCATAATCGTAGAAGAATAGCATAAGAAAATGGTTAAGATAATGATTTCTTTCCTTTTAAAGGTCACTCACGTTTATCCCAAATAGAGAGAGTAAAAATAAGATACATAGAGAGAGACTTAAAATAATTAAGCTCTAGTTGATTTGTATTTTCTTTCGTTTAATTAACTTTTTTTTTAATACAATTTTTTTAAAACACAACAATTATTCATTTTTCTTTCTTCTTTATACAATTCTACAACAACTACATAAAGTGTGAACAAAAAATAGGTGGATTAAAACCACCACAATGAATGGACACAACAAAAGAAGCTCAATATTATGTTCATGTAAATTGTATTTATGACATTCTTATTACAAGGATAAAGAATATGCCAACACTGACGTTGGCATTTTGTTTAACTAATAAACTTGCTACGATAAGATTTGCATCACAGTGGTAAGATTTGAAGAAAAAAATTAAAATTTAAAAGCTTTAATGAGAGACAGCTGGTATCCAGTTAGCAGTGCACAATATGTTATTACTTTATATACAAGACTACCATTAATTAAAGTTAATAAATGTGTTATTGCATTTCCAGTATTATATAATATTATTAATGTTGTTTTAATATTAATAAATATACTAATATTAATGATAATTCTTAAAATGTCCAGGCATCCAGCCGAATATACACTTATCTATAAGTATTTACCTAAATTCACTAAATTATATTAATTAATATTATATATCTCCAAATATATTTTGAAGACGCTGGGATTTTCCGATTCCAACAAAATTGTGATACGTAGGTTAACTTCACTAAACAGCAAAAAGTTTCACTTGGTGATTAATGGCTGCCACAAGATCGCATTAGATGGAGTTAAGGTCTTGGCCTCGGGAAGTCCAAATACATATGGAGCCCACGTACAATTATCATCAGAAGTGAAAATAACTTCTTAACTATGTACGGGGGACAACTGCGTTTCAATTGGTTCGAGCACTACTAATTTGTGGATTATAGATGTATGAAGTGAGACAAATAAATACTTATATAACCCCTAAATATTTCTTTCTTACAATTCGGTACCCTTAATTATAAATTTTTACATATAAGCCCTTAATTTGTTTTTGGTACCCTATGTCAAAGTAGGACCCTAGAAAAATGCCTAAGTTGCCTCCCCCTATAGCCAGCTCTGGATATGGCATAGTTTTATTTTATTAAGTTCAAGTTATTGTCGTGAGTTTCTCAAAAAAAAAGAAGTTATTATCGTGAGTTTAGTTAGTTAATACATTTTTTTCAGTAAATGAGTATATCAAGTTTTTAATAATTACACTAACTTTTAATTTGAATTTCTCTTTGAAATTTTGTGGAGATAATTTACTAATTATAGATCGAGATATCTACCAAATTTTATAAAAGAAATTCATCTGAAAAAATTAGAAGTAAAAGAATAATGGAGATCTAGGAGAAAAATTCATGTATAACAAACCCTCATAAAACACCCCCAAAACACTAACACTATTGTTCTTTCTTCTAGGAAATCCTAGACACAAACAATATTAGATGACATATTTGATATTACACACAATGGTTATTTTTTGGGGCCTTTATTTTATTAATTTTTTTTTGAGTTAAGAGGTACGTTAATCTGCATTTTAGCTTTTTTATATTTGTGTTAACACATCAAAGTAATTTACAAGTTATTTAAACATTATTGTCGGGCTTTTACAAAAAAGGGTGAGATCATATACATGTATGAAATCATTCGTTCGATTATGTTTTTATTATATTCTTGTACGCTACTATATTTGATTTGCCTTATAAAGTCCTAATATGTTTATACAACATGCTAAATCCTTTCACATATATAAATGTCCTTAGATATTTTAAGCATTTAGTCATTAATCTTGCAACGTGTCTGAATAGAATATGGTGATTTTATTTATACACGCAACTTCTTGCAGTTTATCCATATATGTTGTTAAGTTAATCCCTGATGTCCATATATTAAGTTTAACCACGAGGTGGGAAAAACTTACAAAAAAATTAATGACCTAATTTTTATAAATAACATTTTTTTAATAATTAAATGTTACAATATCCACCAAACTAATTAATACATCCTCCTAAATTGAAAATCGTAATTTAATTGTAAAAAAAAAAGAAGTTAAAAGTAAAGTTAAAGTTTGGGTAGTCATCTTCTTCTACTACAACAACAACTACTATACTACTATTTAATTGATGGATACATGACAGCTTTTTAGACGTTAGTAGGTTATGAATTTTGTTGCTTCTTTTTGTTTAAAAAGAAATAGAAATAAACTCCATGACTATTTATCTCAAGCTTGGCGCATATAGATCAATTGTTTTATAACGACTTTGTTATGCCTATTTCTTCTTAAACCTTTGAAAATCAAAATGGATGATACCTCACTTTCAATTTCATCACCCATCTCTTCATATAACTAGTTGGATTAGCTAGTCTACATTCAACTTCACCAATTGTGATAGTATCCAAGAGTGATGGACTAATTCATTCAAAATTATTTACATTACATAGTCTAGTATTTCCTTTGGGGTGTCTGTGTATATACATTTGAAATTCTAAAACTAAAAGTGATTGGTACATTTAATTATCAACATAATCAATTAATTTGTCCTTTTGGTATTGACGGTGTAAATTAATAATCCAATTTACCCAGCTGACTCGGCGAAAATAATGCGAGTTATTACACCCAAGTGCAGGTGGTTAGTCAAATAATAAATACTCGGTAAGTCCGAGGTCGATCCACGAGGAGGAGGGTAGTTCTTTGACTTAGGAAAATTTCTTTCAAGAGGAAAAAGAGAAAAAATATAAAAAAGATGAAATATGGAGGGAATGAAATGAGAATCAATAACTAAATTAACTAAAGGTAATATAACTAAATAAAACATGCAAATAAAATTAAACCTAAAAATAGCGAAACATTATTATGCTAACGGAAACTAAATTAACATAAGAAAAAAACGTAGAATAAAGCTAAATAAAATAAATAATAAAAACAGCGTACTAAACTAATTAAACGAGTAAAAAAACTATAATTAAAATTAAGAATAAAAAGTGCTAGGGGTAACCATAAGTTCTGGGCAACATCACGAGCAATTCGGTTGACCGGAAATCCTTTTCTAATTAATTTTTCTTTAAAAATCAGCCTACTATCCACAAGCTAATTGATCTCATAAACTCATATTTTTCGCAATAATTCATGCGTGACATGAACTATACATACCAATACTAATTATGAAATCAATTCGCATTACTTAATTTTACCAAAAACACTTGTTTATTAAAGTGAAGTAGTGATTGGCACTACAAAACCTTTTATTAAAAGTGAGTTTAGAAATATCAAGTAAAAGCCACAATTTAATTCAAATAGGTTAAAACATAATTAAAATCAAATTTCAACTAAAATGGGTAGTGAAAATACAAAATTGACAATTTTGGTATCAAAAAGTGAGGATTAAAATAAATACCAAAAACAGCGCACTTAAGTTTGAAATCTAAAAAAAATACATAACCAATTAATTTAGAGAGTATAGATCGCCCTCTAAGTCAACTAATTAGGATTTAGCGCAAAAATAACGATTCAAACTAGTTTAGTTCTTTTGTCGAAAATTTTTAATTTAATTTATTACAAAAATATGTGATTAGCATATTAGGATAATAATTTAATAAAAATTAGATTTATAATGACCTATTAACCAATGAAAAATTAATTAGAATTGAATTCGGGTCCGAAAAATTATTGCGTCGGCATGCCCGTTCCTTACAGACCCTTAACTAACGAATTAACCAAACATATCTAATAAATTCATACTCAGTAAAATAATTAAACAAAACAACCTATATAAATTTATAAATTGAAATCTAAATAAAATCATAAGCATGCAAAATTTATACCAATAATTAAAAAAAATAAAAAAAATTAAGAACCTGAAATTGAAGTACGCGCATAGACCAATAATAAATTCTGAAATTAATCTTCAATAATTTTACTTTAATACTTCATCTCTATCTCCAAATTAATGCCAAAAAAAAATAATTGAAGCAACACAAACGAAACTTTAATGTTATAAAAGAAAAAATAATTAAAGAAAGAAAGAAGAAAAGAACGGAGAGAGTAAAAGAATGAAGAGAGAGAGAGAGAGAGAGAGAGAGATAAAGAGTACATAGCTGTGTGGCTACTGCTATTGCTGCTGCTGTTGGTTTTGATTGATGATATTATATATATATATATAAGAAAAATTAATTAATTAAAGAAAGAAGAAAAGAATGGAGAGAGAGTAAAAGAATGAAGAGAGAGAGAGAGAAAGAGCACACGGCTGTGTGGCTGCTGCTGTTGGTTTTGATTGATGATATTATATATATATATACTAGGGTATATCCATGCCATCCGGCACGGTGAAATAAAAAAATTGATAATAAGATAAAAAAATTAACGTGTGACGAATTTAAATCAACAAAATAAATCAATCTATTTTGAGTCCATTGTCTAGTCTAGTCTAACGTTGTGAACAACTGAAACTTAAGTTCAATATATCTTCATGTTGAAAAAAACTAAAAGTATACCGAATTTGACCGACTTGTTTTTAATTTTTTAAAGAGTCTTTTAATCATAATTCAACTACGTACCGTACGTCCTAAAAAAGACAGATTAAGATGACCAATAATGTATGAACACATACCGTACGTCCTTAAATGTTACAGAATAATTTTTCTTGATTTTGTTTTTCATAATTATACAGTCATGATGGATCTTATTTAATTTAACCATTAAATTATCATACTTTTTGGAAAAAAAAATTGGTCAAAGATGTTGTTTTATAATATAGATATATTAGATAACTTAATTTAATTAGGTGTGCCAACGGGTTTTGGGCTTGGCCCAATTTGAGGCTTGAAAATTGATTAAAAATAAATTGCAACGTATGAAACTTGAACCCGAGACCACAAGGAAAGCATTTCTCATGCAGACAATCTGGACTAGGCCCACTTTCAATAAATTCTTGCACCTTCATTTATGTTATTCATTTGCGTAGGAATTTGTTCCTCTGGTGCACTGTTCCTATTTCAGCCATAACTTTGCTCTCCAAACTTCAATTAATGCAAGGTTTTTTGCCACGTGTAGATAACTCAGAGCTCTACAACTTTTGTCTCTGGGGTTTTCTTCAAATTCTGCACGGATAAATACTAAAATTTTCCGGAACAGAGGCAATGTGCGCTGTGTATCTCTTCTTCATTCAAAAATTTCCCGAATTGATTCAAATGACTTTTTCTTCACTTGTGATTGATTTATCGGCTGTTCTTAGTGTCTTTCATCCACTCCCTTCATGATTAAGCTTGGATTTTGCTTCCGGTTCACTTCTTAAACTCAATTTAGCTCCTAATTTGACCAACAATGACTAATTTTGGAAGAATTTGCTTCTGAATTCATTCTTGTTCATTTTTAACTTGTAAAAATGGTAAGATGCACTAGAAACAAACATATTATCCTATTTTATGATTAAAACTCAATTCGTAACAATTTAGGATAATTAGAATTAAATTCATGCATATTAAGCCATCTAAATATGTATAAAAATGCAATATTTTGGTTTAATCACTAGTCAACCACGAGTTGACACATGCATGGCCATCCACGTCAGCAACATGTTCTGCCACAACAAGAGGTGCTCAAAGGAGCTCTATTCGAATAGTAAAAATAAGGATTCAGATGTCTAAACAAAGAAATTTGGTCAAAAAGTGTCGCGCATCACTGCAAGAGGCAGTGACTTGAATTCTCTGGGCCATTTCGAGTAAAATTAGCCAAGTCTCATGCAATTATGGATAGTCTGAAGAGGGGAGCTCAGAAGCTCTGCTTGAAGAACACTGTTGTGGATGTTTTATATACTCGCAAGCGCACAAATCGAATACTAGTATAGCTTAGGCAAGAGCGAGATCGAACCCTAGGGACTTAACAGATGAAACCTACGTATCTTTCTCACTGACTCTAATTAATTCCTAATCTAGCTTAAAAATTAAGTTGGATAATTTATCAACTAAAAAATATGAATAAAATAATAAAAATACTAATGAAATAGTCAATTAATAAAATACTAGGGTAGCAGAGTCATATATTTGATATCATATTCCTAATATTCATATCCAACAAACTCTACTCTTCGTCTCGTACTAATTTGGTTTCTCAACTTTATTAGATGCGGAAAACAAAATCAATTAAGCCCAGTCAATTTATTAAATCTAATTATTAATTCTTTCACAGCCAAACGTATGTATAAAATCAAAACACTCACTATATCCGTCAAAATACAATTTAAATCCGCTTTTAAGAAATCATAAACTGAATCCAACAAATCATAATAATAATCCAATCTTATTTTTATCAATTAAAATAGGCATTCAATAGGAAGAATTATTTTTAACATTAAAGCATTAAATTGGTAAAGTCAATTGACATGAATACGTGCAAGGAAATCAATCAAATGTACTCATCCCCAACCCTAGAAAATAATCTATCCTAGTATGCATGCAATTAAAACGCAATACATAATTAAATATCGTATAATTAAATGAACTGGATAAATAAATAAATAAACTTACTTGTCTGAATCAATTGAAGAATGAGATCATAAATTAATTGCACTTTAATATAAAAGAAGCTTCTCTCGGTAGAAGAAGAAAAATTAAAATATATATCTATATTCTAAACCTATCCCTAATCGACAATGAAGAAGAAGAAAAAAATAAAAATAAAAGTTACTTGTCTTGATAACTGTGCAGTGCCAGGAAGAATAAAAGAAAAAGATAAAAAAAAATCCTTGGGGCTGCTGTGCTTATTGAAAAGGAAGAAAGAAAGAGAGAAAAAATAAAAATAAAAGAAATTTGTTTTTATTGAAAATTGTGCAATAGGAGAAGAGGAAAAAAAACATTAGGGTTGCGGCTCCCTCGATTCCTGCAACTGCTGCTCTCCTTTTATAATTGAGACGAGCTGATGGCATGTTATTAAATGGGCTTTAGCTTTGCATACTTGGCTATTGGGCTATTACACGGCTTGCACATTGGGTTGCTGCATGAATGGACCAGGCTGCTTTTTAATTGATTTGGGCTTGGTTGGCATATAAGAACAAATGGGCTGCTAGTGGGCTTATCTTCATTAAAATGACTTATTCTCGTTGGAATTAATATTTTGGTCATAACTTTGTGTTCCGAACTCCGATTGACCCAAGATTTTTGCTCACCCGTAGCTAACTCAAAGATTTAGAACTTTTGTTTCTGGAGTTTTATTCAAATTCCATACATATTAGTTTCAAAAATTTCTTGAATACAGGCGTTGCGCGTAGCCAATTTTTTTCATTCGAAAAATTCTCGATTTAATTTCAACACCTAAAAAGCTTCAAAAACACAACAAATGTAATAATATATGCTCTCCAAAGTGTATACTAATGGACTACAATGTACTAATTTCTTAGCCCATCATCCACCTGAAGGCTAGAGCTCCGATGAATATGGGTGTCCGACCTAGACGCTGATTTCTACACTACAAACTATAGATCTCGGATACCAGAGCTCTCCCAATGAGCTCTGGAGCTCCCCCATCAACCACTGTGTCAGAGAAAATATGGGTGGTATGGGCGACTACTACCAACTCCACTGGCACAACAGAGCCTCCCTTAACTTTGTTAAATGCTCACCTACTATATACAAAATACCGGAATTCATGGAGAAGCAATGTCAGAAGTGGTGATGATCGGGGGATGGCCACAACCTGCTCTTACGCTCCTTAGCACGTTTTCCCCTCAATCATATATAAAGAAGAAGCATTTGACTTCTCTAAAGGAGAGGATGGAATACACTCCAACAACGAAGAACAATCAAGCATTTACCATAAGTGCGAGATATAAAGAGATAGAGCTCCATAGCGCTTCAGAGCTCCTAAGTTAGAGAGATTAAACTATGGGTGGCTTAGCCTTCCTCTTATTGTAATATTGTGATGATAGAATAGTTAAAGAGACTTTTTTAAGTTTGTAATAGTTGTTTGTTTATCATCAATACAAAGCAAACCGAGCTCCTAGCTCTATTCCACACGGGAGGATTAACCCGTATTTTCATACGAGGCAAACCTCCTCTATAAATCTTTGACTCTCTTAAATTCAGTACCTTTACTACTCTAATTATTTGATTTAATCATTTGACTATGTGGTCTAAAGTACCCTTTCAGTTTAGCACCAACAGTTTGGCACTGTCCGTGGGAAAGACAGTTTCTCAAAGTCACGTCCTTTTCCAACAAAAATACACTACAAAAATCGCCATGGCCTTTAGAAACACTCAGCCAGACCCCCTGTTGGCATTACAGGAACAGTAAGCTTCCCTTCAAGTCCAAATTGACAGGCTCTCAGCCTAGAGAGAGACACCCCAAGACAGCTCGAGAGGCAGGTCAGCTTCAACCTCTACGTCTGTTACTGCCCTTTTTGTTCCTTCGCGAGTCCAAACTAGACAAAGGCTCGGAGACTGTTACAGAGAATCTAAGGATTGCCATAGCAGAACCAGTGAGTTCGAATTTGACCGTTCTAGCTCTAGGAAGGAGTCCTCATTTGAATAAGTCTCAGCTAAGCTTCTTTCCCCACCATTAAGGAACCCACAGGTGCATGTGGTACTCACATCAGAGCAAAATCAGAGGAGCTCGACCTCCTCTCCTTTCAGTCTAACTTCCTGAGCGAGACGCATAAGTCAAACCCCGAGGGTCTATGCTCGATAGAATATCACACAAAGAGCCGGTGAAAGAGGTCAAGAAGAGGTTGATGACAAAAGTACGAGCTCAAGTGGCCGAAATGATGAAATCGATGGGCCATCTCAGGTGGAGCTCAACCGCAGCTCTGGTAAGGGACTCAAAATCTCCATTCGCTGAGCACATTCAGAGCTATCAGGTCCCAGAGAAGTTCAAACTCCTAACACTGAAATCATATGACGGGAGCACCAACCATGTGGACAACTGAAAGCAATACGAGAACATGATAGGGCTCTAGAATGTTCGTGATGGCATCATATGCAAAGTATTTTATCACAACCCTTAAGGGGGCAGCTTGGATGTGGTGCAACATTTTACATTCAGGGTCCATTTAGAGCTCACAAGAGCTTGGAACCCAATTTATTTCTCATTTCCTAGGAATGAGGAAGCAGTCCAAGCCCTCCACTTACCTCTTCACCATCAAGCAAAGGTCAACTGAAAGTTTAAAGAATTATGCCTATCGGTTTAATTAGGAGAGATTGTTGATCAATAATCTCAACGAAGGAGTGGCCGTAGCCGCTTTTATGGGAGGAGTAAGCTCCCCCTACTGCTTGATGATGTTGGCCGAAATGGCCCTAAAGACAATGACCAAGCTCTTAGACGAGGTCGGTAAGCAAATTAGGGTTGAAGAAACGCTCCAAGGTCGTGACATGCTTGGCCTATCAGCCATCTTGCTCCCTTCCAAGCGCCATGGGGGACACAATCCACCTCATAGCCAAGAGAGGGAGGACGAGAAGGGTAAAAAAAAGAGCATAGCTCTTTCAAGTCTGAGCTCCCTAAGAGAGCATAGCTCTTTGAAGTCTGAGGTCCCAAAGAGAGCACAACACATTTAAGTCCGAGCTCCATTGAAATGTGCCAAGCTTAAAAGATCTGTAATGCAGGAAAAAGACCTCTAACCCAGGCAAAAGACTTCTCGCACGCAGGCAAAAGACCTCTAATGCATAAAAAAGACCTCTCGCAGGCAAAAAGACCTCTAACGCAGGCACAAGACCTCATGTAGGCAAAAGACCTCTAACACAAGAAAAAGACTTCTCGCGGGCAATTGATGGTGTAAATTAATAATCCAATTTACCCAGCCAACCACGAGCTGACGCATGGCCACCCACGTCAACAACATGTTTTGCCACAGCAAGATGAGCTCTACTCGGATAATAAAAATGCAAATTCAGAGGCCTAAACGAAGGAATTTGGGCGAAAAGTGATGCGCATCACAGCTAGAGATAGTGACTTGAATTTTTTGGGTCGTTTCGAGTCAAATTAGCTGGGTCCCATTCAATTCTGGATAATCTGAAGAGGGGAGCTCGGAAGCTTTGCTTGAAGACCATCTGAAGGCTAGAGCTTTAATGGAAATGGGTGTCTGACCTAGATGCTAATTTCTATACTACGAACTATATAGCTCGGATACTGGAGCTCTCCCAATGAGCTCTGGAGGTCCCCCTCTAACCACTGTATTAGAGAAAATAAGGGCGGTATGGGTGAGTGCTACCAACTCCACTTCCGCAGCAGAGCCTCCCTCAACTTTGTTAAATGCTCACCCACTACATGCGAAATACCGGAATTCATAGAGAAGCAATGTCAGAAGTGGTGATGATCGGGGGATGGCCACAACCTATTTTCAGAGCTCCTTAACTTTGTAAGCGGTGAATAATTGTATTATATTTATCCATTTTTATCGCCCCGGATGGGTAGGGCATTACATATTTTGTCCTTAGATTTTCCATGTATGGGTGGTTGCGATGCTATATACGTGGGATTTCAGTTGGTAGGCTCAATATTGCGGGTTTTCCATGAGAGACAGTTCACTTTTAACCATTACCTGACCTCCTTAATGGGATGGATGCATAACGTTTCAGTCATTGCCAATGGTCACATTGGTTATGATGCATCAGATCTTTCAATTCTTCATGATGTTAGTGTTCTATGCCCCTTTATATATCCTAGTTTATTGGCATCCTCCTTAGATTGGCTGGGTTGAGCTGAATACGGACGGTATGGCTCAGCGTGCTCTAGGTACACATTTTTAGAGATCACAAAGGGGTTGTTATCGGCACATATTATTTTGATGTTTGGATTGGTACGACCATTATGAGGATATTTATGCTCTTATTTAGGGTATTGAGTATGCCTATAAGTGTGGTTGACAGAGAGTCTGGATTAAACTCGATTCAATGGTTGTTCTTCAGTACTTGCAATCCTCCTATTATCAGCCTCCTTGGCGCGCTGCCACGAGGTGGGATAACTACCAGTAGCTTCTCTCTAATATACGTTTTTATTGTTCATATATCAAAATAGAGGGCAATGCTATGGAAGATCGTATTGCTTTTATGGGACTCGATCATGAGACGCCAATTTTGTGGGATTCGGTTCTTACACAAACGGTGGCTTTGATGGGGCAAGACATGTCCTTACTCCTTAATTATAAATTTAGATTCCATTAGCTACGCTCTTTTTGTTTTGTATTTTTTTCTTTTGCCAGGATCTCTTTTTGGACCTGTTTGCTTAGTTTTAGTGTGCTAGTTTATCAAGCCCATTTGATTGTTTTTTCTCTTACAGCTTTCTTACTGAGGTCAGCTCTATGTCCCCTTTCTTTTTCATTGTGCACCCTCGAGATTAGGCTCTGGAGCTCTCCCAATGAGCTCTGGAGCTCCCCTGCAAACCACTGTGTCAGAGAAAACATGGGCGGTATGGGCAAATGCTACCAACTCTACTGGCCCAGCAGAGCCTCCCTCAACTTTGTTAAATGCTCACCCACTATATGAAAAATACCGGAATTCATAGAGAAGCAATGTCAGAAGTGGTGATGATCGGGGGATGGCCACAACCTACTCTCAGAGCTTCTCAACTTTGTAAGTGGTGAATAATTGTATTATATTTATCCATTTTTATCGCCCCGGATGGGCGGGGCGTTATATATTTTGTCCTTAGATTTTCCAGGTATGGGTGGTTGTGATGCTATATACATGGGATTTCAGTTGGTAGGCTCAAATATGCGGGTTTTCTAGGAGAGACAATTCACCTTTCACCATTACCTGACTTCCATAATGGGCTGAATGCATATGGTTTCGATCATTGCCAATGGTCACATTGGTTATAATGCATCAGATCTTTCAATTCTTCGTGATCTTGGTGTGCAGGCCTTGTCATGCCCCTTTATCTATCCTAGTTTATTGGCTTCCTCCTCAGATTGGCTGGGTTAAGCTGAATACAAACAATATGGCTCAGCGTGCTCTAGGTAGACGTTTTCAGATATCACAAAGGGGTTGTTATCGGCACATACTGTTTTGATGTTTTGATTGGTACAACCTTTATTAAGGATATTTCTGCTCTTAATTAGGGCATTGAGTATGCTTATTAGTGTGGTTGGCAGAAAGTCTGGATTGAACTCGATTCAATGGTTGTTCTTCAGTACTTGCAATCCTCCTATTATCAGCCTCCTTAGCGCGCTGCCACGAGGTGGCATAACTGCCAGCAGCTTCTCTCTACTATGCGTTTTTATTCTTCATATATCTACATAGAGGGCAATGCTGTGGTAGATCGTATTGCTTTTATGGGACTCGGTCATGAGACCCCATTTTTGTGGGATTCTGTTCTTACACAGACGGTGGCTTTGATGGGGCAAGACATGTCTTTACTCCTAAATTATAAATTTAGATTCGATTAGCTTCGCTCTTTTTGTTTTGTATTTTTTTAGTTTGCCAGTGATCTTTTTTTGGACCTATTTGCTTTGTTTTAGTTTGCTAGTTTATCAAGCCCATTGGATTGGTTTTTCTCTTGCAGCTTTCGTACTGAGGTTAGGTCTATATCCCCTCTCTTTTTCATTGTGCACCCTTGAGATTGGGCTTTTCAGACTCACTTATTAACACTCTAGTACCCCGCCTTTTTGAGGGCTTGAGCAACTTCTTTCTTCTTCTTTTTATTTATTTTTAAAAAAAGTAACATCTTTTTGATCCTAAATTAAAAGGTTTTCTTTATAAATAAATAAATAAATGAACTTTTGATTAGGACGCATGCAGTATTATTAATGAAATACTCATGTTGGATTAATGATAACCTAATAATTAATATATATTATTGAAGTACTTTAGCTTGAGTTGATGAGATGAATAAACTCAAGTTCAACGTTTATGAGATCAAGTTCATTTTCTGTGGAACCCAAACAACATCTATTTGACTGAATTAGAGTTTTTGTTTTTCCTATATAATTTTTTTTCTTATAAACATTAACCTCAATGAAAAATGGTATAAACCAGACTGTATTTATTTTAGGGGGCTACTATTAACACATCCTAAATAACTCTCTTATGCTCTTTATTAATTAAATCCTTTTTTCTCTATTGACACCCCCATTATTTCTTGGGGACTACTATTGACACACTCCAAATAACTCTCTAACACTCCTAAACACATCCCAAATATAAATTTTATCTTCTTAACACTCCCACCAGTTCACACTCTCTATCTCTCTCTCTTCTTTTACCCATCTTCTTCTCAGCTTTTTTGTTCTTCATGTATGTTTTTTTTGTCTCCTTTAATTTTCTTTCTCTTCTTCTACACATGCAAGGAATTAAACAACATAATCTCTCAAGCTTGGCGGAGTGGAAAGTGTAGGTCAGAAAATACCCTGGGGGGTGAATAAGGTTTTTAAAACTTAATCGGATTTTTAAAATCGTTTTAAAAATATTTAATGTCTATATCAATCAAGCAAGAAAAATAAAAAGGTAATTCCAATCACAAAGAAAATATAGCAGAATATAATAGAGCAAGAGATAGAAAGATTAAACCGATAAAAGTCGAAGACTTTTTGTCCACACGGTTCGGCCTGTTTGCCCCTACTTCCGTGCTCGGTTAGTTCCCCGAGAATTTTCACTAATACAGATCTTCTTCCGGGTGAAGATCAAACATTTACAAGAGATTTCACTCTACAAATGTTGCTTACACACAACACTCACCACAAGAACTACTTCTTGCTATTTTAAGAGATATACATTTCTTAATGTTTGAAGAAAATGATTTGGTGACTAACACCAATGTACAATAGCTCTCAAGTGTATGAATATTACAATTTAAGCTCACACTAAGAGATATCAAATATGATCAACAATTTCTAGCACAAAATAAGGATTGATTGAACAAAAGCAATGTTCTTGAATCTTTGAATATTGAATGTAGATGAAGATAATAATGTAGGAAATGATTCAAGGAGGTTTAAATATGTCTTAGATAGTGTATATATAGTCTAGAACAACATATGGCCGTTTGGAGGGAGTTGGTAGAAGTTTGGTGCCAAAAATGGTAAAAAATACAAAATTCAACGACTAGTTTTTGGACCATCAGTCGACTGAGCTTTGCTCATCAGTCGACTGATGAGCACTGTTTGACAGGCCAAAATGCAATTTTTACACTTTTGCAAATAAGCTGTAAAATCAATTTTAATGCTTCAGGAAAGTAAAATATAAGTTCCTAAGACACCTATTTTCGTTAGAGCTCCAAATAAGATCATTTAGAATTTGATATGAATTAAATCAAAAATCGGTTTTTGCCAAAAGGGGTGTTTTGAAAAGATCTTGAAGAAACTTTGTTTTGATCAATCTACTTGTGTAAAAACAAAGTGTATGAGGTATATTGAAAATCAAACATGAATCTTTACATAAGAAACATAAGCACTCACTCAAATATAAAATAACGAGTCTTCAAGAGCTTTGTTTGTATCTTTGTTTCTTTTCTTCCTTGGGTCATTGATCTTTATAGAAATGCCATTGATAGTGCATTGATCAAGTAGTTGTGTGAGGTGTTGGACATTGATAGTGAAAATCTTTGTAGGTGAATAATCTTGGTTCCGGCTTTTCGGTTTAGTCCACGTTTGATCAATTTATTCTGGCTATAACTTAAAACATCAACTTAGTTAAATTACACATGATTGACGTTACTATTATTATCAAAACAAGATTAGTGACTTTAAGGTCAACAATCTCCTCCTTTTTGATGATGACAATAAATTAATGTGTGTTTGCAATTAAGATCGTAAGTTAAGTTTTCTAAAGGAAAAACTCCCCCTCAAGCTATGCATATAATAGAATATAACAAGCATGCATAACAAGATTTCAAACCATTGCAAGATTATAATAAAAACTTCAAACTTTAAGCAATGTTCAACTAAAAATAAAATAAAATACTAGAGTTAAAACCAATAATAAAAACATAAGACTTAAGTTGATAGAAGTTCATAGAAGTTCATAGAAAAGCATAATAGATATGCATAATATGAAAAGTGTGTACCAAACACTTATTTATTTATCCCCCTTTGTCATAATCAAAAAGAAGGAGAGAGAGAAAGATCACTCGTCGGGATCTTCTTGTGGCCATTGACCCAATCCTTGATTGCCATGCCACGGATTCTATGGTGGAATGACATAGTCGAGGTGGTAGTTGAGAAATGCGGCTTCATGTGCTCTTTACCTTTCCTCAATACGGTTGAACCGATTGTCCTTGGTTACCGAGAGATTTTGGATGGCTCGCAAATAGATTCATTTGGATTAGGCGAGTGAGTAGCTTGGTGGGAACTAGTGAGGAAGTTCCTTAAGGAGGTATGTCTTGTTCCATGGGCTCGGTTTGAGCCAAATTCACATCATCATCACTATCGTCGTCCTCATTACTGTCAAGAGGATCATTCGAAATCCATTCCCCGTTTGTCCCTTAGTCGACTGATCATCCAGTTTTGCCCAGATTTGCACATTTTTGCTCTTTAGGCCATATGGAACTAGAATTTGCAATTATGAGCAAAATATTTACTACAAGAAAAACATTAGTACACAATATAACATGTAAATGAAGTGAAAGATACTAGGATACTTATTACACAAAAATTAATCAATTAAAATCATAGTTTTGTAAGCTTTAGAAATAAGCATGATTTATCAATATACATGAATATTTTGGTCAGCTAAATATCACATGCTCCAGTCATACCAAGTTCACGTCTAATAATGCAAAAGCGATCGTCGAGAAGTGATTTTGTGAAAGTGTCCGCAAATTGCGATTCGGTGCCAACGAATTCAATATCAACATCACCCTTTTGCACATGATCACGAATAAAATGATATCTTATCTCAATGTGCTTAGTACGTGAATGTTGTATGGGGTTCTTGGTCAAGCTAATAGCACTTGTGTTATCACATTTAATGGGAATGTGGCTAAGACTAATTCCAAAGTCTTCTAGTTGTTGTTTAATGTACAAAGTTTGTGCACAACAACTTTCGGCCGCCATATATTCAGCTTCGGCCGTTGAGAGGGGCACTGAATTTTGTTTCTTGCTTGACCAAGATACTAATGTGTGTCCTAGAAAATGACAAGTGCCACTAGTGCTTTTTCTATCGATTTTGCAACCGGCAAAATCCGCATCGGAATAACTTATTAGGTCAAAGGTGTTCTCTCTTGGGTACCACAAACCCAAGGAACTAGTTTCGGAAAGATAATGAAATATTCGTTCAATGGCAAGTAGGTGTGACTCTTTAGGATCCGCTTGGAATCGTGCACAAAGACATACACTAAACATAATATCCGGCCTAGAGGCTGTCAAATACAATAAACTTCCTATCATACCTCGATATTTCTTGATGTTCACACTTTTACCTATCTCGTCTTTGTCGAGCTTCAAAGTAGAACTCATAGGAGTGCTCATGGATTTTGCGCCTTCCATGTCAAACTTCTTCAAGAGCTCCTTCACGTACTTCTCTTGATTGATGAAAATGTCTTCTTTTCATTACTTCACTTGTAATCCAAGGAAGTAATTCATCTTTCCCATCATGTTCATTTCGAATTCCTTTTGCATACATGTGAAAAAATTCTTGAAAAGACTCTCGTTAGTAGAACAGAAGATAATATCATCAACATAGATTTGTACAAGTAGCATATCATTATCATGATTTTTGATAAATAAAGTAATGTCAATTTTACCTCTAACAAAATCATTGTTAATCAAAAATGAACTTAGCCTATCATACCATGCTCTAGGTGCTTGCTTTAAACCATGCAATGCATTAGATAATTTAAATACATAATCCAGATAAACATGATTTTCAAAATCGGGAGGTTGTTTCACATAAACTTCTTCTTCAATAAAACCATTCAAGAAAGCACTTTTCACATCCATTTGATATAATTTAAAGTTCTTTAAACATGAATAAGCAAGTAGCATGCGAATTGCTTCTAAACGTGCAACGGGTGCATATGTTTCCTCATAGTCAATGCCCTCCTCTTGATTGTATCCTTGGGCAACGAGTCTAGCTTTATTTCTAACAATTACACCACTTTCATCCTTTTTGTTACGAAAAACCCATTTACTACCTCTAATAGTGTGATCATTAGGTTTGGGAACAAGTGTCCACACTTTATTTCTCTCAAATTGATTGAGCTCTTCTTGCATAGCCATTATCCAAGATTCATCTTGTTTGGCTTCATTTATGCTTTTGGGCTCATATTTAAAAACAAATTCCACATTATTGCATACATTTCTTAAGGATGATCTAGTCATAACCCTACTAGATGGCTCTCCAAGAATTTGATCAATAGATTGGTTGGACACAAATTTCCAACTCCTAGGCAAATCATTCGAGTTTTGCTCGGTTGTGTTTTCTAACTCCTTAGGAGGAGCTTGAGCACTAGGTGTTTCTTCCTTAGATGTATCATTAATTTAAATATCCGAAACCTTTTGGATAATTTTAACATCATCATCGAAACGTACTATAGGTGAGAAAGGATTGGACTAATCAAATACAACATGCATAGACTCTTGGACTACCAAACTTTTCTTGTTATAAATTATATACGCTTTACTATTAGTGGCATACCCAAGAAAAATTTCTTCATCGGATTTAGCATCAAATTTACCCAAGTGATCACGATCATTCAAAATAAAACATTTACAACCAAAAACTTTAAAATATGGAATATTTGGTTTCTTGTTATTCCACAACTCATAGGGTGTCTTATCTAACTTTTTACGAATGATAGTACGATTAATCACATAGCATGCGGTGTTAATGGCTTCCGCCCAAAAATACTCCGGCAAAGAATGTTTATTTAGCATAGTCCTAGACATCTCTTGAAGAGATCTATTTTTCCTTTCAACAACACCATTTTGTTGAGTTCTAGGTGTCAAAAAATTATGATCAATACCATGTTCATCACAAAAGTTTTCAATATCAATATTGTCGAATTCTCTACCTCTATCACTCCTAACATGCACAATAGAAACACCCTTTCCATTTTGAACTTTTTTACAAAATTTTGTAAAAACATGTGGAGTTTCACTTATGTGGGTGAGAAAGAGCACCCAAATAAGTCTAGTATAATCATCAACAATAACAAAAGCATACAATTTACCACCCAAACTAGTAACCAAATTAAGACTAAACAAATCAAGATGCAACATATCAAGAGGTCTAGTTGTAATAATATCCTTCTTAGACTTAAATGAAGATTTGTGTTGTTTACCAAGTTGACATGCATCACAAATTTTATCTTTAATAAATTTGGTTTTAGGAAATCCTTTAACTAATTCTTTCTTAGACAAAGTATGAATTAAGTCCATATTAGGATGTCCTAATCTCCTATGCCAAAACCAAGAAACATCATTAATGGCAGATAAACACTTAACATCTTATTGAGACAAATCATCAAGCTCAAGAGTGTACACATTTTTAGTTCTATATGCAATAAGTAAAATGGAATCATCACTAACATTCTTAACAATGCAATGATCGGATTTAAAAATAACTTCATAACCCTTATCACATAATTGACTAATGCTAAGTAAATTATGCTTTAAACCATCAACTAATAGAACATTATCAATGCATGTAGAATACTTACCAACCTTACCTATAACGATGATTTTGCCTTTGGTGTTGTCCCTAAAAGTTACATTCCCTCCTCACTTGGGAATAAGACTCAAGAAGTTGTTTTTGTCTCCCATCATGTGCTTTGAGCATCCACTATCCAAGAAATATTTGGATTTGCTACCTTTGGCATTCAAGCACACCTACACCATAACCTTAAGTAACTTCTCCTTTGGTATCCAAAATGTGTTGGGTCCCTTTAGGTTAGCAAACATGATGGTTCCTTTTGGAACCCAAGCAAGCTTTCTCTTAGGAAAACTTTCATTCCTATAGTAACAATGATCCACATAGTGAGTATTTCTACCACAATATGAGCAAAGATGAGTGGGATCATGAGATGTGTATGTTTTGAAAAAGTTTTTGTAATCCTTTTGGTTGTACATTTGGTTATAACCCAAACCAGCTTTGTCGAATACACACCTTTGCATTCCTAATAGTTTATCCAAGTTATCTGTTCCATTGGTGAACTTGGCTAGATTATTAGTTAAATCATCCACTTGGTCTTTCAATTTGACATTTTCCACGGTACTACAAGTGTGTTTGGAGTTTCTTTCTCCTTTCCTTTCTTCAAAGTTTTGATTTTATTTTTCAAAACAACATTTTCTTTCTCAAGTGTTTCACACTTGCTAGAAACCATCAAATTGTCATTCTCAAACATTTCATATAATTCATCGTAGTCATTCTCATCATGTGCGTCATTATTAATAGAGACATTATCATCACTAAATGAATCATAAATAGAGTCTACTTCATCGTCATTTGCCATAAGGCAAATGTTTGCCGTCTCCTCATCTCTAGAGTCGACATCGGACTCACCTCCTTCGGAGTCACTCCAAGTACCTTTGAAGGCATGCTTTACTTATTTGAAAGCTTTGTCCCTCTTATCCCTCTTCCCCTTTCTTCTAATCGGGCAATTAGTTTTGAAGTACCCCGGTTGATGGCAATGGAAACACTTCTTTACTTCTTCGTTTTCAACTCTTTGTTGAATTGATCGATCGTTGTTCCTTCTTGATGAGGAATCAAAGTTGTTTCCTTTTCCTTGAAATTTCTTCTTCTTAGCTAGAAATTTTACGAATTTTCTAGAAAGAAGAGCCATATCTTCATCTCCTCCCATCAACTCCTCATCGTCCTCTAGTTGATTTACTTTGAAAGCTAGTGTCTTTTTGGCTTTCAAATCACCTTCTTTTTCTCTCTCCAATTCCTTCTCATGGGTTTTAAGTGAACCCAAGAGTTCGTCCATACTTAGCGTCTTGAGGTTCTTGGCTTCTTGAATAGCCGTCACTTTGGGTCTCCACTTCTTGGGAAAAGTTCTAAGAATTTTTCGAATCTTGTCCTCATTTGAATATACTTTTCCAAGAAGATCTAAAGCATTAGTGATAATATAGAACCTGCTATACATACAAGCAAGTGATTCATTTGGCTCCATTTTGAATAGTTCAAATCATAAATGAGCATGTCAATGTTGTCATCCTTAACTTATGAGGTTCCCTCATGAGAAACCTCTAGTTTGTTCCAAATTTCTTTGGCGGTTTTACAACTAGAAATTTTGTTGTATTCGTCTATGGTTAATGCACAATGTAGAGAATTTAAAGCTTTAGCATTAAAATGAATTTTCTTAATGTCATGCTCATCATATTCGGAAATAGACTTAGGAGTAACATTACCCCTTTCATCGGTTTTGGTGATCTCATAGGGTCCAATGAGTGTAACCCTCCATTGTTCAAAATCACTAGCTTGAAGAAACGTACACATGCGATTTTTCCAATAACTATAATTTTTTCCATCAAATGGAGGTGGTCTAGTGGTGGAAGAACCTTCGTTAAGTCCGGTTCCTTGATAGATAGACATGATCGTAAACTTTAAGATTGTAGAATCAAAACAAGAGTACAAGATCTGATATCAATTATAGGTCGAAAAATACCCTAGAGGGGGTGAATAAGGTTTTTAAAACTTAATCATATTTTTAAAATCGTTTTAGAAATGTTTAATGTCTATATCAATCAAGCAAGCAAAATACAAAGGTAATTCCAATCACAAAGAAGATATAACAAAATATAATAGAGCAAGAGATAGAAAGATTAAACTGCTAGAAGTCGAAGACTTTTTGTCCACACGGTTTGGCTTGTTAGCCCCTACTTTCGCGCTCGGTTAATTCCCCGAGAATTTCCACTAATACCGATCTTCTTTCGGGTGAAGTTCAAACCTTTAGAAGTGATTTCGCTCTACAAATGTTGCTTACACACAACACTCACCACAAGAACTACTTCTTGCTATTTTAAGAGATAAACCTCTCTTAATGTTTGAAGAAAATGATTTGGTGACTAACACCAATGTACAATAGCCCTCAAGTGTATGAAGATTACAATTTAAGCTCACACTAAGAGATATCAAATTTGATCAACAATTTCTAGCTCAAAATAAGGATGAATGATCAAAAGCAATGTTCTTGAATCTTTGAATATTGAATGTAGATGAAGAGAATAGTGTAGGAAATGATTCAAGGAGGTTTAAATATGTCTTAGATAGTCTATATATAGTCTAGAACAACATATGGCCGTTTGGAGGGAGTTGGTAGAAGTTTGGTGCCAAAAATGGTAAAAAAACAAAAATCCAATGGCTAGTTTTTGGACTTTCAGTTGACTGAGCAAGGCTCATCAGTCGACTAAGTGGCCATCAGTCGACTGAATATTGCTCATCAGTCGACTAATGAGCATTGTCTGGCAGGCCAAAAATGCAATTTTTAAACTTTTGCAAATAAGCTCTAAGATCAATTTTAATGCTTGAGGAAGGTAAAATATAGGTTCCTAAGACACTTATTTTCGTTAGAGCTCCAAATAAGATCATTTAGAATTTGATATGAATTAAATCATAAATCGATTTTTGCCAAAAGGGGTGTTTTGAAAAGATCTTGAAGAAACTTTGTTTTGATCAATCTACTTGTGTAAAAACAAAGTGTATGAGCTATATTAAAAATCAAACATAAATCTTTACATAGGAAACATAAGCACTCACTCAAATATAAAATAACGAGTCTTCGAGAGCTTTGTTTGTATCTTCGTTTCTTTTCTTCCTTGGGTCATTGATGTTCATAGAAATGCTATTGATAGTGCATTGATCAAGTAGTTGTGTGAGGTGTGGGACATTGACAGTGCAAATCTTTGTAGGTGAATAATCTTGGTTCTGGCTTATCGGTTTAGTCCACTTGTGATCAATTTATTGCGGTTATAACTTAAAACATCAACTTAGTTAAATTATACATGATTAACGTTATTGTTATTATCAAAACAAGATTAGTGACTTTAAGGTCAACAGAAAGATTTAAAGCGGCTCTGTGAATGTGGTACGAGAAAAGCCTTTTTTTTTCGTTGTCATCATTCACATTTTGTCATCGATTGATTGGTTAAAAAATGGTTCCCATGGATAACCAAAGTATGAATGTATACTCGGTTCCTAAGAACCAAGTAATGTTCATCATACTCAGCCCAAAGGAACCGAGTAAAGCACACGTCACTCGGTCCTAAGGAATCGAGTCTAATGGAAATAAGAACAGAGAACCAACATACGCGAAATGAAACATATTCAGTTCCATAGGATCAAGTATAAATTTTTAGACTCAGTTCCTTAGGACCGAGTATGATGAACACCATTCAGTTCCTAGGAGCTGAGTATACTGTCATCTATGGCGAAAAATTTGTATTAATCAGAGATTGGAGGAAAAAAAAAGAGGATGAAGGTAGAGAGAGCGCACTATTTAGGACATGAATATCTTCATCCAACAATACTTTACCTTATGAATTTGTTTGATGGGTAGATTTGTGTAACAAGAAGTTGGAAGAAGATTAAATATGAGATTTATGAGGTTAATGGAGTGATTTGATTTGTTTTTCTGAAATGTAAAGTGAGAGAGTGGATTGGTGAGAATGTAGTGTTTTTAATTTCGATTAATATTAACTCATCTTAAAATTAAATTTGGAGTGGTATGAGTATTAGGAAGAAAGAATATGGAGTGTAAGAGAGAGATGTAGTGTTAGAGAGTAAAATAGCATGTGTCAATAGCAGCCGCCTTTATTTTATACGAACTTTCATTTTCTCACAAAAAAATAATTTGGAAATATGAAAACATTATCCCTCGATGATTGATTAGAAACCTACAGTTGACCAAGGAAAGCGATAGGTCTTCCTACGAAGACTTTACAAAAATAAAATAAGAAGGAAGGCCCCCAACACAAAACTAAATTGTTTTGCTAGAGTTTTCCTTTTCAAAAAAACTCACTCACTCAATTGATTACCGTTGTGTTTGAGAGTTTAGGAGAGAAAAGAAAAGTGGAGAAAATATCAATCCGAACAGAAGAGAAAGGGGAGAAAGGAAAATAATTTTCTCTCTTTTGTCTGGAAATTTAGGAAGGAAGATAATGTTACAATCTCTCCTTCGTGTTTGTGAGTTGAAAATAAAAGGAGAAAAAATATCATACTTTAAAGATTTGTTATGTATTTTATGGATAAAAGTTAGGACCCCAACACAAAACTGAATTATTTTGCAAGAGCTCTCCTTTTCGAAAGGCCCACTCAATTGATTACATTTTATTTTACAAGAAATATATATGTTTATTTACTCAGTATGCAATTTGAGCTCGTATAAACATTTTGGACTGGGCCTATCATTTTAGGTTGGGACTTAGACAAGATTCATAAAAATAGGTTAGTTGGGGGTGGGGTTGAACAACGCCCAACCCAAACTGACCCGGTGAAGATCGAGACCAATTTATGTATATACACATACTAGGGTATACCCATGGCATTCAATACGGTCAAAAAATAAAATCTGGTAATAGAATAAAAAATAATAATGTGGCACCAATCTAAATTGGTAAAAGATCAATAAGTCTATATTAAACAACCAAAACATATGTTCAATTTTTACACTAGAAAAACTAAAAACAACTTGATTGGATTGCCTTGTTTTAATTTCTCAGATGCACTTTTAATCATATTTTTTTATCCTATTTCAATCTTAACAAAAATATTTTTAACAAATTAAACTCAACCGCAAAAATGAAAATAATCCAATTGCATCGATCACTCTGATTTAAAAATTAAATGGTCCAAAAAACTTGGACTGAAACATATGTTTTATACTCCGTTATTTGCATAAACAAAATCGGTACAACTTTCTCTACATTTTGGAGAAGAAATCTTAGTATTGGAATTTAGCTTAATTCTAGCTCCACAGTGAACTTGTTGAATGAAAAAGTCCACATTACAAAGTTAAGGTTTAATAAGAATGAAATATTATTTCAAGAGTTCACTGATGGATGAGCTGTTTTGGGAAGAACTATGTTTGAATTGTTAATGTTACCAATGACCATGCCTATGACACGTTTATAGATATTTATTTGGGCTTATGACATTGTCGATGCCTACAACAAATTTTTTGTAACTATTCCTAATAATTTATAGTGATTATAATTATTTAACTTTGAACACATGCACATCTATATATGAACTATTCTCTTGCTTCTTTGTATGTTCGCTTACTAAATGTTGTTATAAATGTCCTATAAAAATGAGAGTCACAGTTAGTTTCCATATTATATAGTTACAATACATCCACTCCAAAAAGGAGGTTACTTGCTCAAGTAAAAAAGAACAACAACAAAAAAGAAAGAAACTAAAAATAGGATTCCTGAAACCTTATATGGAAACACTTGAAACAAACTCACACTCAAAAGAAATTGAACCCAGCTATCAGTGCCCACTTGCTGCACTAAGCTCAAACATTAACGTCTTTGAATTGGTTTCTTGTAGGCTTTTCTTTTACAATTTCTGCTTCCGTAGCCTTTTTGATTGACAATCCACAAAACAACACGATCAATGTGCTTCCAGTATCATTTACTCCATCTTTCGCAAAAGAAAAGTGGGCCAATGACAAATCCTAAGCCTACAACATATCCCACCGAAGCAGCACTCAAGAATTCCCATTTCTTCCCATCTTTAGGATGTGGGTGCTTGTCCTTAAACATTGGCACAGTTTCAGCAATATCACTGCAACTTTTGTTCAACTGAAGTCCACATAATCCTTCATTTCCTTCAAATGAAGTTTCTACAAATGTTGTGAACTGGTTGCCACTAGGGATCTTTCCAATCAGCTTATTATATGACAAGTTCAAGGCTGAAAGGAATGTAATACTAGTAAGCTCCTGTTGAATTTTTCCATTTAGTTTGTTTACCGAGAGGTCTAACGATCCAAGCTGTTTCAAATTTTCAAGCGAAGACGGGATTGAGCCAGTAAGTGCATTACGTGATAAGTTGAGAACATAAAGGGATTTGAGTTCTCCGATCGTTTCTGGTATATTCCCATCGAAGTTGTTCAATGAGAAATCAATGACAGTAAAGACAGTCAAAATTTTCACCAGGTCCATCTCCAGCCCTTTGTTACGGACTGTCACTGTGTCCTGATAATAGAAGTTACCTGGTAGGTGAAATTGCAAGTGTTTCACCTTTGGTTCTAGATCATCCATCATAGCCTTCCACTTTAAAAAGTATTTTGGTGTCAAAGCACCGGAAAAGTTGTTGGAAGCTATGTCAATGATTTGGAGACTTGACGGCCAACTCTTATTTACACCTGGACACTTAATGCCTCCATGAAACATGTTGGATCTCAATACAAGGACGCGCAAATTGGTAGAGTTATTCAAAAAGCACGGAAACGTATCATTTATTTGATTGTTCCCAAGGATTAATACCTCTAACCATGTGCAATTGGAGATTGAATCTGGTACCTTCCCTTCAAATTGATTGTCATGCAAATCTAGAGTTTGTAAACGACAATTCTTCTTAAATGTTCCAGAAAGATTCCCATTGAGACGGTTCTTCCCTAAATTCAGTACCCCAAGAGTCTTACTCATTTTAATTAAACACAATGGTATTGGGCCACTCAAACTGTTGTTGGACATATCGAGGACACTAACGTCGCTAGCAGTGCATATGTATATTGGGATGGTTCCAGTGATGTTATTATTTGCAATGGAATAAAACATCAACATATTATTAAAAATATCAACGGGGATTGAAGAGCTGAAATGATTTGAAGAGAAATCAACATAGGTAGCAGTGCGAGGTGGTATTGGCAATTTCCCTCGGAGGTGGTTGGAATGTAAGTCGATATAATTGAGGCTAGGAATGACATATGGTTCTTGAAAATTCTCGAGAAAGTTAAGAGAAAGATTCAAGTACGATAGACTTCCATTGCCGACTTTCCAAATCCAATTTGGTATCTCTCCACCAATTTGATTATCTGAAAGGTCCAAATAGGACATTTCTGTTTGCTTTTTTAGATCTGGGAAATTTCGGAGCTTGCAAGAAGCTAAATTCAAATAAATGAATTGTGGGAAGGGATACAAGCCAGAATGGTTGCCACCTGTTTTGATCGACAAGTTGTTGTATGACAGATCAAGAGTGGTGAGATTAACAAGTTTTTGAACATTTTCTAGCTGTATAGTGCTGTTGAGATTATTCGATGACAGAGAGAGGAAATTAAGACTTTTGAGGTCAAGGAAGGATGAGGGAATTTCACCTTCTAGCTTGTTACCTTGCAAGTCAAGTGTCTCTAGCATTGAAGATGATGCATTGGGAATTTCAGGTGGTGAACCGTCGAAATGGTTGTTGGATAGTAGCAATTGCTTCAAAGATGGGAGGCCAAACAGAGAAGATGGAATCCTCCCCGTAAATGAGTTGTATCCCAAATTAATAAATGCAAGATTCACAAAACCTTCAAATTGAGTGAAAGAGAACGGGCCCGACAAATTATTATGAGAGAGGTCTATGTAAGTGAGATTTTTGGACATTTGAAGCCAAGGCATTGCACCAGTAAACATGTTGACTGACAAATCCAAATAAGCAAGCTGAGTAAGTTTTCCATTTTGCGGGAATTCTGGCAAAGAACCATTCAGTTCTGCATTGCCTGATAAATCCAGAATTTGCAGAGTTTGTGAGTGGAAGATCTTTCCCGGAAGTGCTCCATGTAGATAATTACCATTAAGACGAATCACTGAAAGAAATTGAAGTTTCAAAAGTGAAGAATCAATAGGGCCTGAAAGATTACAACTTGACAAACTCAGCACTCTCAAATTAGGCAACGAAGAAGATATTGGTTGGCCCCAATCATATCCCTGTGCTGATATCTCTACACCGTCAAGACAGAGTTCAGCAAGCTGTGTGAGATTCTGAACAAACATATTTAAATTCGGATTCTCGAGTTTTAGATAGGGTGTGGAGAGATCAAGAGTAACCAACCTCGTCAATTGAGACAATTCAATTGGGATTTGCCCACCAAAACCAGAGTATGACAAATCCAAGTACGTCAAACTAGTAAGGTTAATGAATGCGGAGGGAATTTGTGTAGGTTGACGTCGTTGTAAGCCAAATTGAATTTCTGAAGGTACCGGAGACTGAAAAGACTACTTGAATTGTCGATTCCACCGTAGATTCTTTCGCTGTTCAAGTCTAAGCCAGTAACATGGCCAGCTTTGCTGCAAGTGATTCCTTCCCAAAGGCAACAATCTTTATTATGATGATTCCATTGAACCAGCTTGGTAGAATATGAAGAATCGAATTTGAGGGTATTCTTCAACTGGAGCAACGAACTTCTTTGGTCCTCCAAACATTGGGCATTTATTGGATCGATGCTTAGACAACAAATGGTGATTATAGTGACAATGAAAATGGGAATGAAGACTGAATTTCTCATTTTTTTTAGATAAATTGTGAGGGCTAGACAAATTGATGAGTTGATGTTGGAGACTGGTAATATGCTAGCGAACGAGATATATAGATGAGCTTCATTTTTGAATCTTAACATTGGAACTCTCAGTTATTTTTTATTAATTTTATTTTTTTCCATTTTGCAGAAGACTTGACTCCCAGAGTTGCAAGCTGTAATCCATGTTAATTAAAGGAGGACAAGACTTGTCTCTCAGTCTTGGTACAAGCTGTAGAACCTGGTGGTCCCAAATGATCAATTAAATTTCCTCTCTATTTTCTTTTTAATTTTTTTCAGTAAATTGTTTATTGAAAACATCATGCTTCCGTTTCGGAGCCAAGAATGGTAGAATGGATTAGCATTATAATTTGAGAGAATAGTAATGTTAGTCCAATTTTTTAAAAAAATAATAATAATTAAAACCTGAGAGGGGTGTGGTGTGATATTGATACTTAGACGTAAATATGGAGATGCAATAACTAAATCATAGTAAAAGGACAAGGACTAATTAGTCACAAATTTTTTGTATGAATGGAATAATGTGCAAATCTAAATTTCCACGGGTATATAGAATTATTTAACTTAGGTGCCGATCTTATGCCCCATGGAAAAATTATTATCACCATGTTACTTTGTTATTTTGCTGACCATCACCAACCAATAAAGTTATTACACGTGTACTTCAATCTAATCAACCCAACATTCATTGCTTTTCCAATTGCATCATCTTTTTTCCACAGGGTGTGATGTGTCTTCCCTTCTCTTTCTCCTTCATCTTCGTCAATGGTGTAATGTGTATGTTAGATCTTGTTCCTTTTTTTTTCCCAAACTCATTTATTAAATTTCATGGGTCCACCTTTAATTTTCTTGAATACACAGCCCATCAAAGGTGAATAAGTGCCTCGGAAGTGCCACGGGAGTTCCCCGGAGATGAAGATGATGATTGAAGGAAATCTGAGGAAAAAAAATTATCTTGGTTTTTGGGATCTTTTGGATTATAGGATTCGCAAGGTTATTTCAAGGTGGGCACAAATTACGCACACCATTTTGCCCAGTAATACTCTATCTCATTTACTCGATCCTATTACATCGAGTATATATGTGCACATTACATCGGTCTTATAGGACCAAGTTATTGTTAGGAAAGAAAAATACACAGATTCAGCCTTATAGGACCAAGTTATATAGTGTGTTTGAAGTGTGTAATTAGTGCCACATTAGTTCAAGTAGGTCGAAGTTTTTGCAATAACTATGGAAGAAATTAGGGTTAATTTCAAAACGATGCTGAAAAACAAAGGAAGGAAGGACAAAGATAAAACAAGAGTATTCTTAAATGCACCAACAAAATCCTTCTTCTCACCCCACCAGTTTTCTAAAAAGACTTGCAATTCACCCCAGTGGTGGGGTTAGTTTACGGAAATAATATAGAAATGATAAAGTTTCGCCGCTAAAATCAAAATATTAAATAATATTAACTTTTGCATTAAAAGAAGACATCCATAATAAACAATATTTATGTTGTTCTTAATAAAATTCATTGTAATTCATAGTACCTATAAAATACGAAATATTAAATGTGATAAATACAATTTTAGTTATCATATGATATCTCATATAATCTGTTACTATTCATTACTCTGAAATAGTTATTATTCATATTTCAAATTTGTCTACAAATTTTATTTTTGTCAAATAAATAAATAAAATTTTAAATTCACTATACCAAAAATATTAAAGGATGACTGCAAAAATTAGCAATAATCTAAATTTTTCATTTACTAAAAATTAAAACAATTAAAACATGTATAACAATCAAAGGCCACTGCTAATATTTTGAGGGGTTAATTGTAGATGAGCTTAATTTTTGAATATTAAAATTGGAACTCTCCTCATATTTTTTAATTTTTTTAATTTTTTTTCCATTTTGCCGAAGACTCGACTCCAGGTTGGTTGCAAGTTGTAATCAATATTAAAGGAGGACAAGACAAAGACTCTACTTCAATCTTGACTTGAGGGTCCTCATTGCTTTATTACTTTTCTTGGTAGAGGTTGTAGAACCGGGTGGTCCCAAATGCTCAATTTAATTCCCTCTACTTTTTGCTTTTCTCTTTTTTCTCAGTTAATTGTTTATTGAAAACATTATGCTTCCATTTTCGAGCTAAAAATGATTGAATGGATTAATATTATAAATCGAGAGAATAATAATGTTTGTTCAATTTTTATTTTTTTAAATAATAATTAAAACTTGAGAGAGTTGTGGTGTGATATTAATAGTTAGACATGAATATGGAGATGCAATAACTAAATCATATTGAATGGACAATGGTCAGTTAGTCACGGATATGTTATATGAATGGAATAATGTGCAAACCTAAATTTCTACCGGTACATAGAATTACTTAACTTAGGTGCCTCTTTTACGCTTGGTGGAAAAATTATTATCACCGTGTTAATTACTTTGACATTTTGCTGATCATCACCAAGCAATAAAATTATTACATGTGTACTTCAATTTAATCAACCCAACATTCATTGCTTTTCCAATTGAATCATCTTTTTTCCACAAGGTGTGATGTGTTTTCCCCTCTCTTTCCTTCATCTTCGTCAATGGTGTAACGTGAACGTTAGATCTTGTTCCTTTTTTTTTTCAAACTCATTTACTAAATTCCATGGGTCCACCTTTAATTTTCTTGAATACACAGCAAATCAAAGGTGGATAAGTGCCACGGGAGTTCCCCGAAAAGGAAGATGATGATCGAAGGAAATCTGGAAAAAAATAAAAAAAATCTTGGTTTTAGGGATCTTTTGGATTATAAGATTCACAAGGCTTAGTTCAAGGTAGGTGCTAATTACGCACATTACATTGGTCTTATAAGACCAAGTTATTGTTCGGAAAAACAGTACACAAGCTCGGCCCTATAGGACCGAGACAACTTACCTCGGTCTTATAGGGCCGAGCCATGTTAGAATGTTATAGAGTGTTTTGATTTGTGCAATTTGCAGTGCATTAGTTCAACTAGGTCGAAGTTTTTGCAATAGCTATAGAAGAAATTAGGGTTAATTTCAAATCCACGATTTAGTTGAAAAACAGAGGAAAGAAGGGCAAAGATAAGACAAGAATATTCTTAAACGCACCGACAAAATTGGTCTTCTCAACTCACCAGTTTTCTAAAAAAAATTGCAATTCACCCCAATGGTGTGGCGAGTTTACGGAAATAATGTAGATGATAAAGTTTTGTCGCTAAAAGTAAAAGCATTAAATAACATTAACTTTTGCATTAAAAGAAGACATCCATAATAAACAAAAATTACTTGTTCTTAATAAAATTCATTAAAAATTCATTGTAATTCGTAATACCTATAAAATACGAAATATTAATTGTGATAAATACAATTTTATCGATTATATGATATCTCATATAATATGTTACTATTCATTACTCCAAAATGGTTATTATTCATATTTCAAATTTGTCTACAAATTTTATTTTTATCAAATAAATAAATATAAGTTTTAATTCACTATACCAAAAATGTTAAAAGATGATTGCAAAACTTAGCAATAATCTAATTTTTCCATTTTTAGTTCACTAAAAATTAAAATATGTAGAACAATCCAAGGCCACTACTAATATTTTGAGAGGTTAATTATAGATGAGCTTAATTTTTGAATATTAAAATTGGAACACTCCTCAGTATTTTTTTAATTTTTGTTCCCATTTTGCTGAAGACTTGACTCCAGGTAGGTTTCAAGTTATAATCAATGTTAAAGGAGGACAAGTCAAACCTTTCTACTTCAGTCTTGACTTGAGGGTCCTTAATTGCTTTATTACTTTTCTTGCTACATGCAGAACCGAGTGGTCAAGGCGAGAGGTACCGACTATTATTTCCCAAACCTACAAACTAAATGATCAATTAAATTCCCCCTCCCTTTTTTTCAATTAATTGTTTACTGAAAGCTACTAAGTATGATATTCATTACGATTTCTTCTCCTAACAACTTAAACTTTTAGGAGAGATGGTTCTTAACGTGATATCAGAGCTAGGTTTGCTAGGAGGTCCAAGGTTCAAGCCTTGGCACATCCATCCCCTATTTGTTAATCCGAATTCGAAATTTGTCATCATGAGCTCACTTGCTTAGAACTTTTGAGTTAAAATTTAAAATTTATTTTGAAATTGAGTTTTTAAAAGAATGTTTTTAAATTCTATTTGTGTTTTTGGTAAAAAAAAAAACTAAAACTAATATATGAGGGGAAAACTTATGAGAGATAGTAAAGCTCATAAAAAAAGTTATAAAATAGTGACAAGGGATCTTATTTTATATATCTTGATTAGTATGTTTCAAATATATATATATATATTATCTAATTTTGATTTTTGAATTTAAAATTATAGTGTTTTAAATTTGTTAAAAAAATTATGCTAAAGAAAGTAAAGTGAATTTAATTTTGGGAGGTGTGAAAAAAGATTTTAAATTTGGTTTTTTAAAACGAGTGCCAAACAAGAATTAAAAAAAAACAAAAACAAAAAAAAAAACAAAAATTAATGTGAAAGTTGACTCCAGGTAGGTTGCAAGTTGTAATCAATGTGAAAGGAGGACTTGACTCCAGGTATTTTGCTGAAGACTTAACTCCAGGTAGGTTGGAGGTTGTAATCAATGTGAAAGGAGGACTTGACTCCAGGTATTTTGCTGAAGACTTAACTCCAGGTAGGTTGGAGGTTGTAATTAATATTAAAGGAGGACAAGACAAAGACCTTTCTACTTCAGTCTTGACTTGAGGGTTCGTTAATTGCTTTATTACTTTTCTTGGCTACATGCTGTAGGGAGTACCCGGTGGTCAAGGCAAAGATGATTCAAACCAAACGATCTATTAAATTTCCTCTCTTTTTTTTTCCAGTTAATTGTTTATTAAAAATATCATGCTTTCATTTTCGAGCCAAAAATGATAGAATGGATTAACACTATAATTCAAGAGAATAATAATGTTAGTCCAAATTTTATTTTTTTGAAAAATAAATAAAACCTGATGGGGTGTGTTACTGATAGTTAGATGTGAATACTAGTTCCGGATCTATTGTATGAAAGGAATAATGTGCAAACCTGAATTTTCATTGATACATATAATTAATTAACTTAGGTGCCGGTCTTACGCTCTGTGGAAAAATTATTATCACTATGTTACTTTGTCATTTTGTTGACCATCACCAACCAATAAAATTATTACGCGTGTACTTCAATCTAATCAGCCCAACATTCACTGCTTTTCCAATTGCATCATCTTTTTTGAACGGTGTGATATTTCTTCCCCTCTCTTTCCTTCATCTCCATCAATGGTGTAACGCGTAAGTTAGATCTTGTCCCCTCCCCCCCCCCCCCCCCTTTTTCTTTTTCTAAACTCATTTATTAAACTCCATGGGTCTACCTTTAACTTTCTTGAATACACAGCACATCCAAGTAGGTTGAAGTTTTTGCAATAGCTACGGAAGTTATTGGACTTCACTCCCTTCCATTACCCTTCCATCAAAATTTGTCCAATGGGTTTTAATTCGAGATCTAAATGGTTGAATTTTTTCACCAAACTTGGTGGAAAAGGTCTCTATAATGAATAAATCATGTCTACAAAATTTCATCAAAATACTCAAATCGCAAGTAGGTGTATTAAAAATTTGATACATATTTTCATTTTTACCATTGAAATTTTAGAGGATCATTTTACCCACCTCTAGTTCGATTTTTTAATAAAATTTTGTGAAATTGATCTACTCATTAGAGAGGCAACTCCGGTGAACGAAATTGGATAGAAAGAGAAATGGAAGGGAGGCAATTCCAAAGAAATTAGGATTAATTTCAAAACCATGATTTAGTTGAAAAACAGGGAAATGAAGGACAAAGATAAAACAATGACCAAGGAATTAGGGCTAAGTAGGTTACAAATATATGTCTAGCCGGTGATTCTGCAAAATAGTGAAAACTTAACATTCCAGTTAAATTCCTTAATGATTGGGGGTGATTTTGCTTTTATCCACGATATGTTGTGGTTAATCCATCCTTAATTTATGAAAATTTTGAAGAAATTTTAATAATATTACCCTTTTTAAAATTGAGAAGTATATCCGGGAATTAAAATTAATTTATAATTGTATTAATTTATATTCCATTTTAATTTTGAAACCTAATCAAAATATATCTTCCATTTTAATTTATTTCCTATTATCTTTTAGGGTGTATTTGGATTGCAAAATTGGATTTAGTTTTAAAATTCAAAAATCTAAGATTTAAAAATTACATATTTGAAAATACAAGAATTTAAAATTTTTTGTTTGCTTAACAAATACAAGAAAATTGATTTCTAAATCCAAATATTATTCCGCTAAAATTTGTATTTAGTTGATTAGCATGCTACTTTTATTTTGGACACCGTGGCGGAGCTCAGGTTTCCACAAAATTAATCCGTTTGACCCGACCTTATTAGAGTATTTTCTTCTTTATAATATAGAGTAATTATTGTAAGTCGGAAAATACCCTAGAGGGGGGGTGAATAGGGATTTTAAAGCAAAATAGGATTTTTAAAATTAATTAAAAATGTTGTGTCTATATTTATCAAACAATCAATAATCAAGTAAATACCAAACACAATAAATAATATCACAATATAATAGAGTGAGGGATAGAAAGATAGAACCAATCAAAGTCGAGGATTTTTTGTCCACACGGTTCGGCTTGTTCCCCCTACTCCGCGCTCGGTTAGTTCCCCGAGAATTTCCACTATTACCGATCTCCTTCCGGGTGAAGACCAAACCTCTACAAGTGTATTCTTATCACACACTCTCACAAGTATTGAAAACACCTTCAATACTTTCACAAGATAACCCTCTTGCTAATTCTATGAGATACACCTCTCACAAAAATGATTTGAACAAGTTTTGGTGACTAACACCAATGTACAATAGCTCTCGTGTATAATGAATTACAATTGAAGCTCACACTAAGAGATATCAAAATTGATCAATGAATATTAGCTCAAAGAATGAAAAGATTGATCAATAAATAGCTTATATACTTGAATAATGAAGATATGTGTAAAATGAGTTTATATGATCATTAAAGTTGTTAAAAATGAGTTTAAGAACTCATATTTATAGGTGGAAAAAGATTGTAGCCGTTTGTAGTGGATAGATAATTAATTGGGCCGAAATTGCACATTTAGCGAAGTTCCAACGGCTAGTTTTTGCTGAGGGAGTCGGCTCCCTGAGACTTCATGGAGTCGGCTCCATGACATTTCCAGGAGGGAGTCGGCTCCATCATTTTCATGGAGTCGGCTACATGGCACTGGTTTTGGGGATTTTGTGCAATTTTCCAACTTTTGCATTTTAGCTCCAAATTTGATTTTAATGCTTGGGGAATGTCAAAAATATGTTTCCAAGACTTCTAAAATAGTGTTTGTGCCAAAAATCATTTATATAAAATTATTGTGAATTATTCAAGATGACTAGTTTTCGGTAAAATACGTTTTTAAGGATAAAACTAGTTTTGATCAATCTTGTCGTGGTTAAAGCTTTTCATGAGCTATATAAATGATCAATGATACCTTTTACATATAATCTATGCACTCACTCAATATATAAATGCTTCGGTCTTCGTGATGCTTGAATTTCTTGTGTGTATCTTCATTTGATATATGCTCTTGGTTCTTTCTTGTTCTTGTTAGCTTCTAGGGCATATTGAGATCATACTTGACTTTGTATATCACTTGTGAATCTCTAAGTTGATTTCTTGTGAATGAATAGTCGTAGCAGAGCTTGTGTGAGAATATGATTGCTTCGGTTTGACGTTACACTTGGTCGGAAGGTGTTTCGGTTAAAGTGGCTATTATCATTGAACAACCGAGTTAAATAACACACTATTAACTTATTGTAATTATCAAAATAAGATTAATTGACTTTAAGGTCAACAATTATCACAGGGCAGGTGTGGGTTTATGGATACACTATTTGAGATGCGTTTAGATTTAAAAAAAATAAAACCCACACCGAGTTGGGACAGGTTTATAAGCATGTTGGGTTGGGACAAACATGACCCCTTGCTATCCCTAGTATTATTGTTATTATTAATGTTGGTCGGATTTCAACCCTAGAGGGGGGTGAATAGGGTTTAAAAACTTTAATGCGGAATTAAAAACTTTTTCAAAATGTTTAAGTAAAACAATTTAACTAAACAAGTTTATCAAGGAATGCAAGCAATAAACAATCAAATGATCTCAAAGCAAGTAATAATGTAGCAAGTAAATAAAGAGATTGAGTAAGAAAGATTGAACCGAATTAAAGTCCAAGGCTTTTTGTCCACACGATTTTGGTTTACCAAACCATAGTCCGCGCTCGGTTAGTTCCTCGAGAATTTCCACTAAAACCAATCTCCTTCCGGGTGAAGATCAAACCACTACAAGTGTTGTTGTTTCACTACACTCTTTACAAATATTGCATGACCACAATATTCACACAAGACTCTTTCTTGCTAACCTTGTGAAATTTACCTTTCACAAAAACTAAACAAGAATTTACCTTATTGTTTTTCCTATGAGATTTATCTCTCACAATGAATTCTAATTGTTTGGTGATTCACACCAATTTACAATAACTCTCTCAAGTGTGTAAAGAATACAATTTGAAGCTCACACTAGAGTTATCCTTTTTGATCAAGATGATATAACTCAAATGATTAATGATTGATCAAAAATAATTTCTTGAATCTTTAGATATTGAAGATAGATGAAGTAGAGAGTATAAGAGTGATTCAAGATAGTCAAAATGTGTCTTAGATAGTGTATATATAGTGCCAAAAGTGATATAGCCGTTCTAGAGGTTTGGTAGAAGTTTGGTACCAAAAAAAGTAAAAAATCAGAAATCCAACGGCTATATTCTGAAGCATTAGTCGACTAAGCAAAACTATCAGTCGATTGATGGACCATTAGTCGACTGAGCAAAGCTGCTTAGTCGACTGATAGACCAGACTGCCCATCAAGCCATAAGGCCAAAAATCCCAATTTTTGCACTTTTGCATATAAGCTCCAAAATCAATTCTAATGCTTTGGGGACCTTAAAAATAAGTTCCTAATAAACCTATTTTTGGAAAAACTCAAAATATGATCATTTGAATTTAATATGAATTTCTTTCAAAAACCGATTTTGTAAGAATGATGTTTTTGAAATGATTTTGATTCGAACTGATTTTGATCAATCTAAGAATCATGCATGTTCATGTTTGAGCTATATAATCAAACAACTAAGAAATTTTACATAAATCCTAGGCAAACACTCAATTACCGAATTGTTTCTTCAAATTGATTATTCACTTAAAGCTTTTCCTTTGAAACTTTGGCATATGATCCTTGATCTTTTGTACTTCATGAAATGCATAGCTAGCATGTGTGTGATAAGAATGATCTCTTGCTAGTCCATTGCTTTGTTGACTTGATCGGATATTGATTGAATGATCCTTATCATGCTTCCTTTGAGCAATCATGCTATTCTTGATTTTCCAAATAAGAAAGCTATAATCTTAAATCAAAAACATGTTAAATTACACATGATTGATTTATTGTTATTATCAAAATAAGATTAAGACCTTTAGGTCAACAATTAATATTACAAGTATAATTATAACAATAACAAATAATAATTTGTTTAAAAATAATTATTATTTTTAAAATTCGTGAGCTTGGGATCCGGAAGTAACACTCATACCTCTAAGATTTGAAAGTCATTACTTTAAGCTAAGTATCAAATCTTTGGATTTTAATAAATTTGTAAATCTCAAATCATAATTCTACACCAAACAAAATATTTAGATTTTAGATCCAAAATCCAAATCTCACGATCAAATCCTCGAATTTTTTCAATTTAAAGGTTAGACATATGAATTTTTTCATAAAATCTATAGATATTATTTCCATAGTTGCACAAAATTTTATCATAAAATTTAATTTAGAAGTAGGTGAGATGATCGTATAAAATTTCAATGGACGAAAATAAACATATGTATCAAGTTTTTGCCACACATACTTCAAGTTTGAGTTTATTGATAAAAAAAATTCAAAAATAATCTATTTATTATTTAAATTATCTCCATTATTTTTTTTTAAAAATCATTCATTTAACCTTCGAATTAATACCTTTCAGGACCGTAAAGAACATGCTTAATACCCTTTATGAAAAGGGCCCAAATTTTATAGAATTAGTAGTAGGCAAAGGACCCAATATTAAATAATGTGATAAGAATATTAGAGAAAATGGTCCAGTAATATAATCTTGGAAAGCCCAAGTTTAAGATTTCAGGTAAACTGTCAACTGTCATCTAACCCAACCCAAACCCTCACTCCCTTCTTTTTTTGTAACACAAGTCTTTTTTTGGGCCTATGAACACATTCTACGTGTGTAATAAAATATTTATTTTTTGATAGTAGAAATGTATAATGACAAACAATAAAATAAAATGTAATGTCATTTAGTCCAGTAGTAAGTAAATGCCCATTTTAATATAAGGTCATGAATTTAAATCCTGCCTTAACTTATATTTTATAGCAATTTTTAAAACTAGAAGGATATGTTAGTAATTTTCTGTAAATACCAAAAATGTGTGCTCTTACAAATAAAGTAATTTCTTTTTTCTTTTCAAATTACTAGACAATAACAGGCCATAATTAAGTCTTCCCTCTGGTTTAATATTTTCTCTCTCTACCCAATATCACATTCTCTCTCATAACAAAAATGCACTACATAATTTCTCATAAACCAATTAAAGTACAAATTTATATAAACATTTGATACGGCCAGGGCTGGCGCTAGAGATTTTGAGACCGCAAGCAAAACTTAATATCGATAAAAATTGGGTCCCATATCATTGTCTTCTACTTCAACAAAAAATCTTAAATTCATATTATTTAATAATTTGAAGTTAAAAAGTTACAAAAAATAAACCCAATCAATTACCGAATTTTAAAAAATAAAAAATTAAGGCAACAATTAACATAAAATTAATAGATAAAATCTTCTAATTTGTAGCAAAAATATATAAAACCATCATTTATACAAATTCGCCTCGTATTCTTTGATTCCTTTTAATACTATTTGGTACTTTTAATTAAACTTTTTGTTCCGTAAAAAACAATGATATATAGGACCAAGTCAATATTTTGGTTCCAATTAGCGCCAGCGCCCCCCCTCCCCCCCCCCCCCCCCCCCCCCACACACACATCCCCGCTAGAACCTGCTACAAATTCGTCTATTGTATTTTCAAAGGCAAAAAAGTAAATAGCATAATAGTAGAAAAATAGCATAAGAAAATGGGGAAGATAATGATTTCTTTCCTTTTAAAGGTCACTCACGTTTGTCACAAATTAATAGAGTTTTAGTCTTTCAAATAGAATAATTAGTGTTTACAATGGAGCATGGAGAGAGTAAAAATAAGATATATAGAGAGACTTAAAATAAAAGCTAGTTGATTTTTAGTTTCTTTCGTTCAATTAACTTTTTTTTAATACAATTTTCTTAAAACACAACAATTATTCATTTTTCTTTCTTCTTTATACAATTCTACAACAACTACATAAAGTGCGAACAAAAAATAGGTGGATTCAAACTATCACAATAAATAGACACAACAAAAGATGCTTAAAATTATATTCATGTGGATCGTATTCCTAACATTCTTATTACAAGAACAAAGAAGATGCAAACACTGACGTTGGCATTTTGTTTAACTAATAAACTTGCTATGATAAGATTTGCATCACAGTGGTAAGATTTGAAGAAAACAAAATAAAATTTAAAAGCTTTAATGAGAGATAGCTGGTATCCAGTTAGCAGTGCACAACATGTTATTATTTTATATACAAGACTACCATTAATTAAAGTTAACAAATGTGTTATTGCATTTCCAGTATTATATAATATTATTAATGTTGTTTTAATATCAATAAATATACTAATATTAATGATAATTCTTAAAATGTCCAGGCATCCAGCCGAATATACACTTATCTATAAGTATTTACCTAAATTCACTAAATTATATTAATTAATATTATATATCTCCAAATATATTTTGCAGACGCTGGGATTTTCCGATTCCAACGTACAAAATTGTGATACGTAGGTTAACTTCATTAAACAGCAAAAAGTTTCACATGGTGATTAATGGCTGCCACAAGATCGCATTAGATGGAGTTAAGGTCTTGGCCTCGGGAAGTCCAAATACATATGGAGCTCACGTATAATTATCATCGGAAGTGAAAATAACTTCTAAACTATGTATGGGAGACAACTGTGTTTCAATTGGTTCGAGCATTACTAATTTGTGGATTATATAGATGTATGAAGTGAGACAAATAAATACTTATATAACCCCTAAATATTTCTTTCTTACAATTCGGTACCTTTAATTATAAATTTTTACATACAAGCCCTTAATTTTTTTTTGGTACCCTATGTCAAAGTGGGACCCTAGGCAAATGCCTAGGTTGCCTCCCCCCTAGAGCTGGCTCTGGATATGGCATAGTTTTATTTTGTTAAGTTCAAGTTATTGTCGTGATTTTCTAAAAAAAAAAGAAGTTATTATCGTGAGTTTAGTTGGTTAATACATTTTTTTAGTAAATGAGTATATCAAGTTTTTAATAATTACAGTAACTTTTAATTTGAATTTCTCTTTGAAATTTTGTGGAGATAATTTACTAATTCTAGATTGAGATATCTACCAAATTTTATAAAAAAAAATTCATCTGAAAAAATTTGAAGTAAAAGAATAATGGAGATCTAGGAGAAAAAATCGTGTATAACTGTGAACATCCCAATATACGACTCTCGTGAGAATACTGGTTTTCTCCTAAAACGGGCATATTACATTTAATCCTGAGTTATCATGCATATAGAAGACCATTAGGAAAGACTCCAATTTTCGGACGCGTTGGGAGTCTAATATAACCTTTGTTGCCTTTTCGCTTACTAGGACGGGGATCGACCGCACATACCAACCGTACGGCTACCTGCCAGCCGTGCGGTTGGCACCTAGCCGCACGCCCCAGCCACACCCCCTGCGGCTACCCCCTGTGGTTGGCCTCTTTTGGAGCGTTTTTGGCGGAAATTTTGACATAAATAGGACCCTTGGGGTCTCATTTGGGGACATCAACACTCACTAGTGTTCTTAGTAAGGTGAAATTCTGCCAAAATTATTAGAGAGTCTTTTTTTTTAGAGAATTTCTAGTGAGAGAGAGTTAGGAAGAGAAAGTTAGTGGGAGAAGGTTCTAGAAAAAGAAAGTCTCAGAAAGCTTTAGAGAGAGAAAGTTCTAGAGAAAGAAGGAGGCAAGCAAGGCAATCAAAGCAAGGTTCTCATTTCTTCTTCAAGCGCGTCAGGTACGCCTTTCTACAACCTTTCTTAATTTCAATACTGCACTTAAATATTCGTTTTAATTGAGAAAATTAGATAACTTGCAAGGAAATTCACTGCTTTCAAAATAAACCCTTTTCTAAGTTTTACAAAAAATCTAAAATCTGTTTTGACACGTTTTCAAAACAAACAAAAACACAAAAACAGTTTCCAAACAAATGGAACTACGAGACTCTGATTTCATTCTACGAATGAATACGTAGGCGCTCGCAAAGCTCGAGTCTAATTTCAAATATAATTTTAAATTGAATTTATCCGGAAAGGACTATTCTGAAAATAATCCAAACTACTTGCAAGATATCTAAGATAGGAATTAAATAAATGATCCATTAAGAGACCGAAAGGGCGAATTGGGTGCCTAACACCTTCCCAATTTGTAACATAGTTCCCGAACCCTAGCAAAGTATGTTTTCAATTAATCTCTGGTTTCAAATGTATGAAAGATAGTTCGTTTTCGAATTGTCTTCCGTACGATCTTTTGTTTGTTTTCTTGTAAAACAAACTGGCGACTCTATAAAATACATTTTCCTTTAAAACAAAGAAACCGAGAAGGGAGGATGCCTCTCGGGTCGCGGGTCCGGATTCCCACAATAACAAACCCTCATAATACACCCCAAAACACTAACACTATTGTTCTTTCTTCTAGGAAATCCTAAACACAAACAATTTTAGATGGCATATTTGATATTACACACAATGGTTATTTTCTGGGGCCTTTATTTTATTAAAAAAAAATTGAGTTAAAAGGTAATTTAATCTACATTTTAGCTTTTTTATATTTTTGTTAACACATCAAAGTAATTTACCAGTTATTTAAACATTATTGTTGGGCTTTTACAAAAAAGGGTGAGATCATATACATGTATGAAATCATTCGTTCGATTATGTTTTTATTATATTCTTGTACGCTACTATATTTGTTTTGCCTTATAAAGTCTTTATATGTTTACGCATCGTGCTAAATCCTTTCACATATATAAATGTCCTTAGATATATTAAGAATTTAGTCATTAATCTTGCAATGTGTCTGAATAGAATATGGTGATTTTATTTATATACGCAACTTCTTGCAGTTTATCCATATATGTTGTTAAGTTAATCCCTGGTGTCCATGTATTAAGTTTAACCACGAGGTGGGAAAAACTTACAAAAAAATTAATGACCTAATTTTTATAAATAATAATTCTTTAATAATTAAATGTTACAATATCAACCAAACTAATTAATACACCCACCTAAATTGGAAATCGTAATTTAATTGTAAAAAAAAAAGAAGTTAAAAGTAAAGTTAAAGTTTGCGTAGTCGTCTTCTTCTACTACTACAACAACCACTATACTACTATTTAATTGATGGATACATGACAGCTTTTTAGACGTTAGTAGGTTATGAATTTTGTTTCTTCGTTTTGTTTAAAAAGAAATAGAAACAACTCCATGACTATTTATCTCAAGCTTGGCGCATATAGATCAATTGTTTTATAATGACTTTGTTATGCCTATTTTTTCTTAAACCTTTGAAAATCAAAATGGATGATACCTCAGTTTAAATTTCATCACTCATCTCTTCTTATAAATAGTTGGATTAACTAGTCTACATTCAACTGCACCAACTGTGATAGTATCCAAGAGTGATGGACTAATTCATTCAAAATTATTTACATTACATAGTCTAGTATTTCCTTTGGGGTATCTGTGTATATACATTTGAAATTCTAAAACTAGAAGTGATTGGTACATTTAATTATCAACGGAATCAATTAATTTGTCCTTTTGGTATTGCTGGTGTAAATTAATAATCCAATTTACCCATCTGACTTGGCGAAAACAACGTAAGTTATTACACCCAAGTGCAGGTGGTCAGTCAAATAATAAATATTCGGTAAGTCCGAGGTTGGTCCACGAGGAGGAGGGTAGTTCTTTGACTTAAGAAAATTTCTTTCAAGAGGAAAAAGAGAAAAAATATAGAAAAGATGAAATATGAAGGGAATGGAATGAGAATCAATAACTAAACTAACTAAAGGTAATATAGCTAAATAAAACATGCAAATAAAATTAAACCTAAAAATAGCGAAACATTATTATTCTAACGAAAACTAAATTAACATAAGAAAAAAAACATGGAATAAAGATAAATAAAATAAATAATAAAAACAGCGTACTAAATTAATTAAACGAGTAAAAAACTTTAATTAAAATTAAGAATAAAAAGTGCTAGGGGTATCCATAAGTTCCGGGCAACATAACGAGCAATTCGGTAGACCGGTAATCTTTTTCTAATTAATTTTTCTTTAAAAATCAGCCTACTATTCACAAGCTAATTGATCTCATAAACTCATATTTTTTGCAATAATTCATGCGTGACATGAACTATACGTACCAATACTAATTATGGAATCAATTCGCATTACTTAATTTGACCAAAAACACTTGTTTATTAAAGTGAAGTAGTGCTTGACACTACAAAACCTTTTATTAAAAGTGAGTTTAGAAATATTAAGTAAAAGCCACAATTTAATTCAAATATGTTAAAACATGATTAAAATCAAATTTGAACTAAAACAGGTAATGAAAATACAAAATTGGCAATTTTGGTATCAAAAAGTGATGATTAAAATAAATACGAAAAACAGCGCACTTAAGTTTGAAATCTAAAAAAAAATGCATAACCAATTAATTTAGAGAGTATAGACCGCCCTCTAAGTCAACTAATTAGGATTTAGCGCAAAAACAACGATTCAAACTAGTTTAGTTCTTTTGTCGAATTTTTTTTTTAAAATTTATTATAAAAATATGTGATTAGCATATTAGGATAATAATTTAATAAAAATCAGAATTATAATGACCTATTAACCAATGAAAAATTAATTAGAATTGAATTCGGGTCTGAAAAATTATCTCGTCGGCATACCTATTCCTTACGGACCCTTAACTAATGAATTAGCCAAACATATCTTATAAATTCATGCTCAGTAAAATAATTAAACAAAAAAGCCTATATAAATTTATAAATTGAAATCTAAATAAAATCATAAGTATGCAAAATTTATACTAATAATTAACAAAGCAATAAATAAAATTAAGAACCTGAAATTGAAGTATGTGCGTAGACCAATAATAAATTCTGAAATTAATCTTCAATAATTGTACTTGAATACTTCATCTCTAACTTTAAATTAATGCCAAAGAAAAATAATGGAAGCAACACAAATGAAACTTTAATGTTGTAAAAGAAAAATTAAAGAAAGAAAGAAAGAAGAAAAGAATGGAGAGAGTAAAAGAACGAAGAAAAAGAGAAAGAAAGAGCACACGGCTGTGTGGCTGCTACTATTGCTGCTGCTGCTGTTGATTTTGATTGATGATATTATATATATATATATATGAAAAATTAATTAAAGAAAGAAAGAAGAAAAGAATGGAGAGAGAGTAAAAGAATGAAGAAAAAGAGAGAGAAAGAGCACATGGCTGTGTGGCTGCTGCTGTTGGTTTTGATTGATGATATTATATTATATATATATATATATATATTAGATAACTTAATTTAATTAGGTGTGCCAATGAGTCTTGGGCTTGGCCCAATTTAAGATTTGAAAATTAATCAAAAATAAATTGCAATGCATGGGACTTGAACACGAGACCACAAGGAGAGCATTTCTCATGCAGACAATCTGGGCTAGGCCCACTTTCAATAAATTCTTGCACCTTCATTTATGTTATTCATTTGCGTAGGAATCTGCTCCTCCAGCGCACTGTTCGTATTTCGGCCATTGTGCGCTCCAAAATCCAATTAATGCAAGGTTTTCTCCCACGCGTAGATAACTCAGAGCTCTACAACTTTTATCTCTGGAGTTTTTTTCAAATTATGCACAAATAAATACTAGAATTGGCCGGAACAGAGGCAATGCGTGTGGTGGATATCTTTTTTATTCAAAAATTTTCTGAATTGATTTAAATGACTTTTTCTTCACTTGGGATTGATTTATCGGCTTCTCTTAGTCTCTTTCATTCACTCCCTTCATGCTTAAGCTTGGATTTTGCTTCCGGTTCACTTCTTGAACTCAATTTAGCTCCGAATTTGACTGGCAATGACTAATTTTGGAGGAATTTGCTTTTGAATTCATTCTTGTTCATTTTTAACCTCTAAAAAGGGTAAAATGCACTAGAGACAAATATATTATCATATTTCATGATTAAAACTCAATTCTTAACAATTTAGGATAATTAGAATTAAATTCATGCATATTAAGCCATCTAAATATGTATAAAAATGCAATATTTTGGTTTAATCACCAGCCAACCACGAGTTGACGCATGGCCACCCACGTCAGCAACATGTTCTGCCACAGCAAGAGGAGCTCTATTCGGATAGTAAAAATGCGGATTCAAATGCCTAAACAAAGGAATTTGGTCGAAAAGTGTCTCGCATCACCGCAAGAGGCAGTGACTTGAATTCTCTGGGCCGTTTTGAATCAAATTAGCCAGGTCCCACGCAATTCTGGATAGTCTGAAAAGGGGAGCTCGGAAGCTCTGCTTGAAGACCACTTTTGTGGATGTTTTATATACTCGCAAGTGCACAAATCGGATACTAGTATAGCTTAGGTAAGAGTAAGGTCGAACCCTAGGGACTTGACGGATGAAACGTACGTATCTTTATCACTAACTCTAATTAATTTCTAATCTACCTTAAAAATTAAGTGGGATAATTTATCAACTAAAAAATACGAATAACATAATAAAAATACTAATTAAATAATCAATTAATAAAATACTAGGGTAGCGGAGTCATATCTTTAATATTATATTCCTAATATTCATACCCAACAAACTCTACTCTTCGTCTCTCACTAATTTTCTCTCTCAACTTTATTAGATACGGAAAATAAAATCAATTAAGCCCAGTCAATTTATTAAATCCAATTATTAATTCTTCCACATCCAAACGTATGTATAAAATCAAAACACTCACTATATCCATCAAAATACAATTTATATCTGCTTTTAATAAATCATAAACTGAATCCAATAAATCATAATAAGAATCCAATCTTATTTTAATCAATTAAAATAGACATTCAATAGGAAGAATTATTTTTAACATTAAAGCATTAAATTGGTAGAGTCAATTGGCATGAATACGTGTAAAGGAATCAATCAAATATACTCATCCCCAACCCTAGAAAATAATATATCCTAGCATGCTTGCAATTAAAACACAATACATAATTAAATATCGTATAATTAAATGAACTGGATAAATAAATAAATAAATAAACTTAATTGTACGAATCAATTGAAGAATGAGATAATAAATTAATTGCACTTTAATATAAAAGAAGCTTCTCTCGGTAGAAGAAGAAAATTAAAAAATATATATATATATATATATTCTAAACCTATCCCTAATCGACAATGAAGAAAAAGAAAAAAAAAGTTACTTGTCTCAATAACTGTGCAGTGCTAGGAAGAATAAAAGAAAAAGATAAAAAAAATCTTTGGGGCTACTGTGTTTATTGAAAAGGGAGAAAAAAAGAGAGAAAAAATAAAAATAAAACCAATTTGTTTATATCGAAAATTGTGCAACAGGAGAAGAGGAAAAAAAACATTAGGGTTGCGGCTCCCTCAATTCCTGCAACTATTGCTCTCCTTTTATAATTGAGATGAGCTGATGGCATGTTATTAAATGGGCCTTAGCTTTGCATACTTGGCTTTTGGGCTATTACACGGCTTGCACATTGGGTTGCTGCATGAATGGACCAGGCACAGAGGTTGATGGTAAACGTACGAGCTCAAGTGGCCAAAATGATGAAATCGATAGGCAATCTGGGGTGGAGCTCAACCGTAGCTCTGGTAAGTGACTCAAAATATCTGTAGGTCGGAAAATACCCTAGAGGGGGGGTGAATAGGGTTTTAAAAAAAAACTTAATGCGGAATTAAAATCAATTTGAAAATATTATGTCTATATTTATCAAGCAATCAACAACAAAGATAATTCCAAGCACAATGAATAAATAGCACAATATAATAGAGCAAGAGATAGAAAAATAGAACCGATCAAAGTCGAAGATTTTTTGTCCACACGGTTCGGCTTGTTTCTCCTACTCTGCGCTCGGTTAGTTCCCCGAGAATTTCCACTATAACCGATCTCCTTCCGGGTGAAGATCAAACCTCTACAAGTGTATTCTTCTCACACACTCTTACAAGTATTGAAACACCCTCAATACTCTCACAAGAAATCCCTCTTGCTATTCTATGAGATACACCTCTCACAAATATGATTCAAAATGAGTTTCGGTGACAAACACCAATGTACAATATCTCTCTTGTATATGACAAGATACAAATGAAGCTCACACTAAGATATATCAAAATTGATCAAAATATATAACTCAAAAATGAAGAATATGATCAATAAAATGAATTGAATACTTGAATAACTTTGTATATATGTAAAATAAGTTTGTAGAATGATTCAAGTGTGTTATAACATGTCTAAGACATCATATTTATAGCTTACAAAATCATATGGCCGTTGGGGATGATTAAGAGAGGTTTTGGCTCCAATGTATACATTTTCAAACTTTCCAACAGCTAGTTTTGACAAAAAAATTCAAAATTGTTTTGTTAATTTATCTCAATTAGACCGTTGGATCATGCTCAAAATTTAGTCAAAATTGCCAGAAGATGTTGTCTAACTATTGTAAAAATTTTAAAATGATCGGAGTTCTAGAAGGCCTCCATTATACCGTTAGATCAAAACTGGGCAAAAACTGAGCGAATTTTAAACGAAAAATAAAAATATTTTTCCAATTTAATAATTTAGTTCCAAATAAAATTCTAATGATTTATGAACCTCAAATATATGTTTCTAAGATACCCATTTTTATTATAGCTTAAAATATTATCATTTAAAATTAATATGAATTTATTTTGAAACTCGATTTTTGTAAAATAATGTTTTTCAAATAAATTCAATTTCAAGCTCGTTTGAATCAATCTTAAAAATATGCAAGAATATGTTTGAGCTATAGGAATTTGATCAATAAAGTATCTTTACATAAAATCTAAGCACTCACTCAATTTAATGATAATTCAAGTCTTCGTGATGCTTGATTTTCTTGTGCGTATCTTTACTTGTTTGATGTTCTTGATTCTTTCTTGGTTTTGATAACTTGTAAAACATGTGGAGATCATTCTTGTGCATATCTTCACTTGCTTGATGGTCTAGATCTTTTCTTGGCTTTGTATAGCACATGTATATCACTTGAGTTCATTTCTTGTGAGTAGAGGCGTTTGTAAAGCTTGTGTGAGATTTGCTTCGGTTTGAAGTTACACTTGGTCAGAAGATATATCGGTTAAAATGGCTATCATCATTGGAACAACCGAGTTAAATAACACTTTATTAACTTATTGTAATTATCAAAATAAGATTAATTGACTTTAAGGTCAACAATATCCATTCGCCAAGCACATTCAGAGCTATCAGGTCCCGGAGAAGTTCAAACTCCCAACACTGAAATCATATGACGGGAGCACCAACCCTGTGTGGGCAGCAATACGGGAACATGATAGGGCTCTAGAATGTTCTTGATGGCATCATATGCAAAGTATTTATCATAACCCTCATGGGGGCAACTTGGATGTAGTGCAACAGTTTACATTCAGGTTCCATTTAGAGCTCACAAGAGCTCAGAACCCAATTTGTTTCTCATTTCTTTGGAATGAGGAAGCAGTCCAAGCCCTCCACTTACCTCTTCACCATCAAGCAAAGGTCAACCGAAAGTCTAAAAGATTATGCCTATCGGTTTAACTAGGAGAGATTGTTCATCAATAACCTCAGCAAAGGAGTGCCTGTAGCCGCTTTTATGGGAGGAGTAAGCTCCCCCTACCGCTTGATGATGTTGGTCGGAATGGCCCCAAAGTTAGACGAGGTCAGTAAGTAGATTAGGGTTAAAAAAATGCTCCAAGGTCATGACATGCTTGGCCTATCAGCCCTCTTGCTCCCTTCCAAGCACCATGGGGGACACAATCCACCTCACAGCCAAGAGAGCACAACACCTTTAAGCCCGAGCTCCCAAAGAGAGCGCAACACCTTTAAGTCCGAGCTCCACTGAAATGTGCCAAGCTTAAAAGATCTCTAATGCAGGCAAAAGACCTCTAACCCAGGTAAAAGACTTCTCACATGGGCAAAAGACCTCACATAGGTAAAAGACCTCTAATGCAGGAAAAAGACCTCTCACATGCAAAAAGACCTATAACACAGGCACAAGACCTTACATAGGAAAAAGACCTCTAACACAAGAAAAAGACTTCTCGCAGGCAATTGATGGTGTAAATTAATAATCCAATTTACCCAGCCAACCACGAGCTGACGCGTGGCCACCCACGTCAGCAACATGTTCTGCCACGGCAAGAGGAGCTCAGAAGAGCTCTACTCGGATCGTAAAAATGCAGATTCAGAGACCTAAACGAAGGAATTTGGCCGAAGAGTGACGCGCATCACAGCCAGAGAGAGTGACTTGAATTTTCTGGGTCGTTTCGAGTTAAATTAGCTGGGTCCCATGCAATTCTGGATAGTCTGAAGAGGGGAGCTCGAAAGCTTTGCTTGAAGACCACCTGAAGGCTAGAGCTCTAATGGATATGGGTGTCCAACCTAGACGCTGATTTCTACACTACGAACTATAGAGCTCGGATACCGGAGCTCTCCCAATGAGCTCTAGAGCTCCCCCACCAACCAATGTGTCAGAGAAAACATGGACGGTATGGGCGACTACTACCAACTCCACTGGCGCAGCAGAGCCTCCCTCAACTTTGTTAAATGCTCACCCACTATATGCAAAATACCAGAATTCATAGAGAAGCAATGTCAGAAGTGGTGATGATCGAGGGATGGCCACAACCTACTCTCAAAGCTCTTCAACTTTGTAAGTGGTGAATAATTATATTATATTATCCATTTTTATCGCCCCAGATGGGCGGGGCGTTACATATTTTGTCCTTAGATTTTCCAAGTATAGGTGATTGCGATACTATATACGTGGGATTTCAGTTGGTAGGCTCAAATATGCGGGTTTTCCACGAGAGACAGTTCACCTTTCACCATTACCTAACCTCCTTAATGGCCTGGATGCATATGGTTTCGGTCGTTGCCAATGGTCACATTGGTTATGATGCATCAGATCTTTCTATTCTTTGTGATCTTGGTGTGCAAGTCTCGTCATGCCCCTTTATCTAGCCTAGTTTATTAGCTTCCTCCTCATATTGGCTGGGTTAAGCTGAATACGGACGGTATGGCTCAGCGTGCTCTAGGTAGACGTTTTCAGAGATCACAAAGGGGTTGTTATCGGCACATATTATTTTGATGTTTGGATTGGTACAGCCTTTATTAAGGATATTTCTTCTCTTAATTAGGGTATTGAGTATGCTTATAAGTGTGGTTGATAGAGAGTCTGGATTGAACTCGATTCAATGGTTGTTCTTCAGTACTTGCAATCATCTTATTATCAGCCTTCTTGGCGCGCTGCCACGAGGTGGGATAACTGCCACCAGCTTCTCTCTAGTATGCGTTTTTATTGTTCACACTACACCAAAAACAGGAATTTGTCACGGTGTATAAGCGGCAATTTGTCACGGTATATGACCGTAGCAAATTTGTCACGGTCATAAACCGTATGAAGATGGATTTTTACGATTGATTTCGCTAATTGTCACGGTTTTTTGATTTCGCTAATTGCCACGGTCAAAAACCGTGACAATTATATCACCGTATTTTTATAAATTGTCACGGTCTTTGACGGTGACAAAAATTTTAATGATTATGCACACGACGTCGTTTGGATTTTTTCGTCTTAGTTACCTATCTAGCCCTAATTTCACTCTCTTTACACTCCTCACCTTCTCCCACACAATCGTCTTTCTCCCTTACTCGAAAATCCTAGCCGCCGCACTTCTCTCTCTCTCACCGTTAGTTCTAAGTCGCCGTCAACCGCTATAGCCGCCATGAATGCCGCCGTTTACCCCCACAAGAAATCCTAGACTCCATCTCTCTCAAAGGTAATTTTGCCCCCTCATTTTGTTCTATTTTATGTTTTCTTCTTATTAATTTTATATCCATTGTGGGGTTTCTATTAAACCTCAAATGATTTACACGGGACCATTAAAAGAGAGATTTGCTGCACAGTGGGTTTGCTGTAATTATTTTTTTGCTGCACAATGGCTTTGCTGCATACGGGACCAATTCAAGTGGGTTTTTTTGTACTTGTCTGTTTGTATGTGTGTGTGTGTGTTGTGATTTTGGTGGTGGGGCTACAGGGAAGAAGATGACATTACTATGTTTCACTTTTTTTTTTTATTTAATGTTTTATGCTTGACAATGAAGGAGCATCTGTGTGTATTTTGTTTGCTTTAATAATTTGTGCAAAACAATTTTATATATATTTTTTAATTTATTAGCAGTTAAAATTTAAAGAGTAGCATAAAACTTATTTATCAATTTGGTATCCATGAGAATTGTTATTTATCCGACTTCGTAGCTCAAATTAATGCACCCTTTGTCTAAATTGATAGTTTATTTTATTTTTAATAACATTAAATCAGTAATCTTATTTTTTATACTATATATTAAATATATTCCAAAGTTTGAATATACACAGTTTATGTATTGGGGTAGTAGGTTGAGGGGATTAAAGCTTTGTCTATACATGACCTTTTTCTTTTTTTTTTCTTTTTTTTAAATAGAAGAATGCATAAATGAAAGATTGATGAAGCTTTTCTAATCTCTTTTTTAATTAAACAAAAGGTAATGATTCAATGACATGAAGCAAAATTTGGAAGATTTTAATTTTTTTCAAGTTAAAAATCTGAAAATAATTAATTAAATATCAATATAAGAATATATTTTGCCAAATTTGGGATGCTTCCGTAAAAATTCCTACATGCATTTTACCTATAGTTTAAAATTTAAGATGGCTAAAATAATTATTACCTATTAATAATATTGAAATTAGAATATTATTAAAAATATTAAAAGTCCAATAGTAACATTTATTATAAAAATCTGTTCATAATGCTATTGTCAATACACTCCCACTAACATGGCTAATAAAATCGATACTTCAAAAGATAACAGGTCGACTTTATGACATGGTTGAACCAGTGAAACTTTTACAAAGTGTTTAAAAGGTAGAATTTCATACCATATATCTATTAATTTAAATACGGCATGTTGTATATAGTATATTCAACTATTGACATATATTTATGTGTAATTGCAGGAAATGGCAGGCTCATTTAGTAGGGAGCATACTCTAATTGATAGTTCGAGTACTCCAACTATAGATGCACAATCCAGCAGTACACGTGAACGAGTGGTTATTAAATTCAATCTCGCTGGCCAAATTATAGAAAACAAAACAGCTTTATTCAATCAGTCTTTGTCTTATTTGAAAACAATGGTGGGGTTGACATATGAAGATTGGAGACAAGTTGAGATAGCAAAAAAGGAAGACTTGTGGAAACAACTTAGTAAGGATTTCGTTATTGATCCTAAGTGGAAAGATAATGTTATGAAAGAGATGGGCGGTCAATTGAAAAACTGGAGGAAAACTTTGAGATCTAAATACTTTAATGGCCTAGATAGTAGTGGAATAAGGGCATTGAAAGACAAGGCTCCTAGTAAAGAGAGAATTCGCATTCCTGAATGGAATGCTTTTGTTGAACGCCAAGCAACAGAGTCTAAATTGTCACAAAGGGAGAAAAATAAAGCAAACAGGTCTTTAAAGACTGATGTTCATTGTCTTGGAAGAACATCATATGCTAAGAAGACTGAGGAGATGGTACGTACGTAGTCTATTTTTAGTATAAGCATGTGTCATTTAAACTTTTATTTAATTTTGCTTTTGTCACTATTTACAGAAAATCAAGGATCTTGAGAGGCGATCACCTGAACGAACTGAAGTATATATTGAAGCACGAAAACAACCTAAAACAGGCCAACTTCACCCCAATGTTGTTGAAGGAATTGTAAGTTGATTTTGTTATATAACTCGAGTTGTTGATATTACCTATAAGTTGAATATATGTATATATATAATTATTTACGAACTTATTTTGTAGCAAAAACTGAATGAGTTTAGGAGCAGCCAAGACTCAGCAAGCTATACATCTTTGGATAATGATGCCTTAACACAAGCTTTTGGCAAGGACAAGAAGGGACGGACTCGTGGTGTAGGTCCAGTGTCAAAAACCAAAGTGAAAGCTATCATTCCTATTCAGTCAGAAATGCAAAACATGGAGAAGAATGTGATGAATGAAATTTCAAAAAAATTCGAAGAGGTAAACTCAAATATGCAACTTAATATGCAACTTATCTTGAAAGCAGTTACTTCAACGGGTCAAGTTTTTTTGCCTCCACAATTTTCTCCAATTTATGCACCTTCAACAAGGCCCTTACAAACTCCAAGTCCCTCCCATTCTACAACTCCGAACACAACTCCAAATTCAACATCTTCAACTCCTCAACTTGTCAAATTAAAAGATCTTAGTAACAAGAGGATAATTGCAGAGGGTTTTATAGAACCAGTGGAAGCGGGAACAGTTGTCCATAATCGTCGGATACTCGAATTCGAAAGAAAAGTGAACGTCGTTCGTATTTTGGGAGATGATAATGAATCTTTGTATCTTGATGTACAAGGGTGTGCCACCACTATCGGAGAAGTTTTAGGTGGTTTTGTGGTGTGGCCAATATATTTTATTCAGTTTTAGTTATAATTGTTATAGTTTGGATATGTTAAACTTGTAGTCTATCGTTTGGACATTAATTGTTTATATACATTTTGCTAGTTATGTGTTATTTAGCCAACTTTATGGAGTGATAAAATTAGATTTTATTATATGTATTTTGCTTTTAATGTTGGTAGATATTAATATTATTAGAATATGATTGGAGCTTGATGTCAAAATACATTGTTTTATATTTACTTTTAAACAGGAAAAAAAATATGGGTTTTCGATTTTTTAAATAATTTTTTTAAATTTAATTTAACACTTGTCACGGTCAACAACCGTGACAAAAAACTATGACAAAAGTGAGCAACAAATGTTTTATACTTTTTATGGTCATTGACCGTAGCAAGCCTTTATCTTGCCACGGTCAATGACCGTAGCAAATCTTATAACTTGCTACGGTCATTGACTGTGACAAATAGCCACAGTCATTGACCGTGGCAATATATATTTATTGTTACAGATCAAATTCACACTTTTCTCTCGAACATGTCACGGTTGTTGACCGGGACAAAGCTGTTTGTCCCGGTGCTAGTTGCCACAGTCAATGACCGTGACAATAGGTCTTCGTTACGGTCATTGACCGTGACAAATTCCTGTTTTTGGTGTTGTGCGATCATATATCTACATAGAGGGCAATGCTATGGTAGATCGTATTGCTTTTATGGGACTCGATCATGAGACCTCATTTTTGTGGGATTCGCACAGACGGTGGCTTTGATGGGGCAAGACATGTCCTTACTCCTGAATTATATATTTAGATTCCATTAGCTACACTCTTTTTGTTTTGTATTTTTTTCTTTTGCTAGTGATCTCTTTTTGGACCTGTTTGCTTTGTTTTAATGTGCTAGTTTATCAAGTCCATTGGATTGTTTTTTCTCTTCCAGCTTTCTTACTGAGGTCAGGTCCATGTCCCCTTTCTTTTTCATTGTGCACCGTTGAGATTGGGCTTTTCAGACTCACTTATTTTTTTATTTTAATTGTATAACACTCTGGTGCCCCGCCTTTTTAGGGGCTTGAGCAACTTCTTTCTTCTTCTTTTAATTTATTTTAAAAAAAAAACATCTTTTTGATCCTAAATTAAAAGGTTTTCTTTATAAATAAATAAGTGAACTTTTGATTAGGACGTATGCAGTATTATTAATGAAATACTCGGGTTGGATTAATGATAACCTAATAATTAATATATAGTATTGAAGTACTTTAGCTTGAGTTGATGAGATTAATAAACTCAAGTTCAACGTTTATGAGATCAAGTTCATTTTCTATGAAACCCAAACAACATCTATTTGACTGAATTAGAGTTTTTTTTTTCCTATATAATTATTTTTCTTATAAACATTAACCTCAATGAAAAAATGGTATAAACCAGACTGTATTTATTTTAGGGGGCTACTATTAACACATCCTAAATAACTCTCTTACGCTCTTTATTAATTAAATCACTTTTTCTCTATTGACACCCCCATTATTTCTTGGGGACTACTATTGGCACACTCCAAATAACTCTCTAACACTCCTAAACACATCCCAAATATAAATTTTATCTTCTTAACACTCCCACCAGTTCACACTCTCTATCTCTCTCTTCTTTTACCCATCTTCTTCTCAGCTTTTTTGTTCTTCATGTATGTTTTTTTTTTCTCTCCTTTAATTTTCTTTCTCTTCTTCTACACATGCAAGGAATTAAACAACATAATCTCTTAAGCCTGGTGGAGTGGAAAGATTTAAAGCGGCTCTATGAATGTGGTACGAGAAAAGCCTTTTTTTTCTTTATCATCATTCACATTCTGTCATCGATTGATTGGTTTAAAGATGGTTTCCATGGATAATCAAAGTATGAATGTATACTCGGTTCCTAAGAACCAAGTGATGTTCATCAAACTCGGCCCAAAGGAACCGAGTAAAGCACACGACACTCGGTCCTAAGGAATCGAGTCTAATGGAAATGAGAACAGAGAACCAACATACGCAAAATGAAACATATTCGGTTCCATAGGATCAAGTATAAAGTTTTAGACTCGGTTCCTTAGGACCGAGTATGATGAACACCATTCGGTTCCTAGGAACTGAGTATACCATCATCTATGGCGAAAAATTTGTATTAATCAGAGATTGGAGGAAAAAAAGAGGATGAAGGTAAAGAGAGCGCACTATTTAGGACATGAATATCTTCATCCAACAATACTTTACCTTGTGTATTTGTTTGATGGGTAGATTTGTGTAACAAGAAGTTGGAAGGAGATTAAATATGAGATTTTCTGAGGTTAATGGAGTGATTTGATATGTTTTTCTAAAATGTAAAGTGAGAGAGTGGATTGGTGAGAATGTAGCGTTTTTAATTTAGATTAATATTAATTAATCTTAAAATTGAATTTGGAGTGGTATGAGTATTAGGAAGAAAGAATATGGAATGTAAGAGAGAGATGTAGTGTTAGAGAGTAAAATAGCGTATGTCAATAGCAGCCGCCTTTATTTTATACGAAATTTCATTTGCTCAGAAAAAAATAATTTGGAAATATATATCCCTCGATGGCTGATTAGAAACCTACAGTTGACCAAGCAAAGCGATAGGTCTTTGCTTCCTGCGAAGACTTTACAAAAATAAAATAAGAAGAAAGGCCCCCAACACAAAACTAAATTATTTTGCTAGAGTTTTCCTTTTAAAAAAAAATCACTCACTCAATTGATTACCGATGTGTTTGAGAGTTTAGGAGAGAAAAGAAAAGCGGAGAAAATATCAATCCGGATGGAAGAGAAAGGGGAAAAAGGAAAATAATTTTCTCTCTTTTGTTTGGAAATTTATGAAGGAAGATAATGTTACAATCTTTCCTTCGTGTTTGTGAGTTGAAAAGAATTGGAGAAAAAATATCATACTTTAAAGATTTGTTATGTATTTTATGGATAAAAGGTAGGACCCCAACACAAAACTGAATTATTTTGCAAGAGCTCTCCTTTTCGAAAGGCCCACTCAATTGATTACATTTTATTTTACAAGAAATATATATGGTTTTTTTTACTCAGTATGCAATTTGAGCTTGTATAAACATTTTGGACTGGACCTATCATTTTAGGTTATAAAAATAGGTTGGTGGGGGTTAGGCTGAACAACGCCCAACCCAAACCGGCCCGGTGAAGATTGAGACCAATTTATATATATACACACACTAAGGTATACTCATGGCATTCAATGCAGTCAAAAAATAAAATCTGGTAATAGAATAAAAATTAATAATGTGTGACCAATCTAAATTGGTAAAATATCAATAAGTCTATATTAAACAACCAAACACATGTTCAATTTTTACGCTAGAAAAACTAAAAATAACTTGATTGAATTGGCTTGTTTTAACTTTTCAGAGGCACTTTTAATCATATTTTTTTTTATACTATTTCAATCTTAACAAAAATATTTTTAACAAATTAAACTCAACGGCAAAAATGAAAATAATCCAATTGTGTTGATCACTATGATTTAAAAATCAAATGGTCCAAAGAACTTGGACTGAAACATATGTTTTATACTCCGTTATTTGCAGAAACAAAATCGGTACAACTTTCTCTACATTTTGGAGAAGAAATCTCAATATTGGAATTTGGCTTAATTCTAGCTCCATAGTGAACTTGTTCAATGAAAAAGTCCACATTACAAAGCTAAGGTTTAATAAGAATGAAATATTAATTATTTCAAGAGTTCACTGATGGATGAGCTGTTTTGGGAAGAATTATATTTGAATTGTTCATGTTACCAATGACCATGCCTATGACACGTTTATAGATAATTATTTGGGCTTATGACATTGTTGATGCCTACAACAATTTTTTTGTAACCATTCCTAATAATTTATAGTGATTATAATTATTTAACTTTGAACACATATATATATGAACTATTATCTTGCTTCTTTGTGTGTTCGATTACTAAATGTTGTTATAAATGTCCCATAAAAATAAGAGTCACACTTAGTTTCCATATTATATAGTTACAATACATCCACTCCAAAAAGGAGGTTATTTGCTCAAGTTAAAAAGAACAACAATAATAAAGAAAGAAACTAAAAACAAGATTCCTGAAACCTTATATGGAAACACTTGAAACAAACTCACACTCAAAAGAAATTGAACCTAGCTATCAGTGCCCACTTGCTGCACTAAGCTCAAACATTAACGTCTTTGAATTGGTTTCTTGTAGGCTTTTCTTTTACAATTTCTACTTCTGTATCCTTTCTGATTGACAATCCACAAAACAACACGATCAATGTGCTTCCAGTACCATTTACTCCATCTTTCGCAAAAGAAAAGTGGGCCAATGACAAATCCTAGGCCTACAACATATCCCGCCGAAGCAGCACTCAAGAATTCCCATTTCTTCCCATCTTCAGGATATGGGTGCTTGTCCTTAAACATTGGCACAGTTTCAACAATATCATTACAACTTTTGTTCAACTGAAGTCCACATAATCCTTCATTTCCTTCAAATGAAGTTTCTGCAAATGTTGTGAACTGGTTGCCACTCGGGATCTTTCCAATCAGCTTATTATATGACAAGTTCAAGGCTGAAAGGAATGTAATACTAGTAAGCTCCTGTGGAATTTTTCCAATTAGTTTGTTTACCGAGAGGTCTAACGATCCAAGCTGTTTCAAATTTCCAAGCGAAGACGGGATTGAGCCAGTAAGTGCATTACGTGATAAGTTGAGAACATAAAGGGATTTGAGTTCTCCGATCGTTTCTGGTATATTCCCATCGAAGTTGTTCATCGAGAAATCAATGACAGTGAAGACGGTCAAAATTTTCACCAGGTACATCTCCTGCCCTTTGTTGCGGACTGTCACTGTGTCCTGATAATATAAGTTAGGTAGTAGGGAAAATTGCAGGTGTTTCACCTCTGGTTCTGGATCATCCATCATAGCCTTCCACTTTAAAAAGTATTTTGGTGTAAAAGCACCAGAAAAGTTGTTGGAAGCTATGTCAATGATTTGGAGACTTGGCAGCCAACTCTTATTTACACCTGGACACTTAATGCCTCCATGAAACATGTTGGATCTCAATACAAGGACGCGCAAATTGGTAGAGTTATTCAAAAAGCATGGAAACGTATCATTTATTTGATTGTTCCCAAGGTTTAATACCTCTAACGATGTGCAATTGGAGATTGATTCTGGTACCTTCCCTTCTAATTGATTGTCACGCAAATCTAAAGTTTGTAAACGACAATTCTCCGGAAATGTTCCAGAAAGATTTCCACTGAGACGGTTCTTCCCTAGATTTAGTACCCCAAGAGCAATCCGTTCAATTAGGCACAATGGTATTGGGCCACTCAAACTGTTGTTGGACATATCAAGGATATCAGGGTAGCTAATGTTGCATATGGATATTGGGATGGTTCCAGTGAGGTTATTATTTGCAACGGAAAATAAATTAAAGGACTGGATATTATTACCAATATCAACGGGGATTGAAGAGCTGAAATAATTTGAAGATAAATCAACAATGATAGCATTCCGAGGTGGTATTGGTAATTTCCCTCGGAGGTGGTTGGAACTTAAATCGAGAACAAGAAGGCTAGGAATAACATATGGTTCTTGAATATTCTCGAGAAAGTTATGAGAAAGATTCAAGTCCATTAGCCTTCCATTGCCGACTTTCCAAATCCAATTTGGTATCTCTCCACTAATTTGATTATTTGAAAGGTCCAACTCGTACAATTTTGTTTGGTTTTTTAGGTTTGGGAAATTTCGGAGCTTGCAAGAAGCTAATTTCAATTCAATGAATTGTGGGAAGGGATACAAGCCAGAATGGTTGCCACCTATTTCGATCGACAAGTTGTTGTATGACAGATCAAGAGCTAAGAGATTAACAAGTTTTTGAAGTTTTTCTAGCTGTATAGTGCCGTTGAGATTATTGGACAACAGATTGAGGACTTCAAGACTTTTGAGGTCAAAGAAGGATGAGGGAATTTCACCTTCTAGCTTGTTACCACCCAATTCAAGTGTATCTAGCATTGAAGATGATGCATTGGGAATTTCGGATAGTGAACCATAAAAATGGTTGTTGGATAGTCGCAATTGCTTCAAAGACGGGAGGCCAAACAGAGAAGATGGAATCCTTCCCGTAAATGAGTTGTATCCCAAATCAATATATGCAAGATTCACAAAACCTTCAAATTGAGCGAAAGAGAATGGGCCCGACAAATTGTTATGAGAGAGGTCTATGTGAGTGAGATTTTTGGACATTTGAAACTCGGGAACTGGAGCATTTAGATTGTTATAATCGAGACGAATCACTGAAAGAAATTGAAGTTTCAAAAGTGAAGAATCAATAGGGCCTGAAAGATTACAATTTGACAAACTCAGCAATCTCAAATTAGGCAAATAGGAAGATATTGATTGGCCCCAATCAGGTCCCTGTGCTGATATATTTACACCGTCAAGATAGAGTTCAGTAAGCTGTGTGAGATTCTGAACAAACATATTTAAATTTGGATTTTTGAGTTCTAGCCGAGGAATATTGAGTTCTAGCCGAGGAATATCCAGAAAGGCATTTCGGAAATATGTCGGAAGTTTTAGCAAAGGGATATCAGTGAATGAGACACCGGAAAGATCAAGAGTAACCAACCTCGTCAATTGAGACAATTCAATTGGGATTTGCCCACCAAAACCAGAGTTTGACAAATTCAAGTATGTCAAACTAGTAAGGTTAATGAATGCGGAGGGAATTTGTGGAGAGTAGAAGTCGTTCTCAGCCAAATTCAAGCTCTGAAGGAACCGGAGACTGAAAAGACTACTTGAATTGTCGATTCCACCGGAGATTGATTGGCTGTTCAAGTCTAAGCCAGTAACATGGCCAGCTTTGCTGCAAGTGATGCCTTCCCAAAGGCAACAATCTTTATTATGATGATTCCATTGAACCAGCTTGGTAGCAAATGGAGAATCGAATATGAGGGTGTTCTTCAACTGGAGCAACAAACTTCTTTGATCCTCCAAACATTGGGCATTTGTTGGAACGATGCTTACACAACAAATGGTGATTATGGTGATAATGAAAATGGGAGTGAAGGCTGAATTTCTCATTCTTTTTTAGATAAATTGTGAGGCTAGACAAATTGATTGATTAGTTGATGCTGGAGACTGGTGGCTGTAGTAATATGCGAGTGAGATATATATATATATATAGATGAGCTTAATTTTTGAATATTAACATTGGAACTCTCAGAGTTGCAAGCTGTAATCCATATTAATTAAAGGAGGACAAGACTTGACTCTCAGTCTTGGTACACGCACCGGATGGTCCCAAATGATCGATTAAGGACCCGTTCGGTAACGTTTTCCAAAAATATTTTTTGAGAATAATTTTAAAAAATAAAAATGAGAAAATAAATTTTTCAAGAACGAAAATAGCAAAAACATTTTTCGAGAACGAAAACAGTAAAAACAAAGATTGCAAGACTAAAAATGATGAAAACATCATTTTGGCGTTTTTGCGTTTTACGCTTTAAACTTGAATTCATTTTCTGAAAATGTTTTTCTTGTTTTTGTCAATATCCCACCGAACGCATTTTTTATCCATTTTTGAACTCAAAAAACAAAAACGGGTCTCTAAAAATGCTACCGAACGGACCCTAAATTTTCTCTCCTTTTTTTCTTTTTTCTTTTTTTTTTCTTTTTGTTTTTTCCGGTTAATGTTTATTGAAAACATCATGCATCCGTTAATAATGTTAGAGTCTATTTTCGATAGGGGGAAAATTGCATGGGGTTATGAGGTCTCTAATAATAAAATAATACGTATTCACTTTCATTTAAAATTAATTTTTTTTCATTTTTTTTATTTGATTTAAATAGATAAAAATAAACATGTGTCGTTTTGTTATTGGGATCTCATGACCCCATCCAATTTTGCCCCCAACAAATTTTTTTCCATAATGTTAGTCAAAAATTTATTTATTTTTAAATAATAATTAAAACATGAGAGAGGTGTCGTTTGATATTGATAGTTAAACTTAAATATAGGGATACAATAACTAAATTATAGTAAAAAGATAAGGGCTAGTTAGTCACAGATATATTGTATGAATGGAATAATGTGCGAGAACCTAAATTTTCACTAGTACATAGAATTACTTAATTTAGGTGCCAGTCTTACATCCTGTGAAAAAATTATTATTATCATGTTACTTTACTATTTTGCTGACTATCACCAACTAATAAAATTAATATACGTGTACTTCAATCTAATCAACACAGCATTCACTGCTTTTCCAATTGCATCATCTTTTTTTCACATGATGTGATGTGTCTTCCCCTCTCTTTTCTTAGTCATCGTCAATGGTGTAACGTGTACGCTAGATCTTGTTCCTTTTTCTTTTTTCCTAACTCTTTTATTAAATTTCATGGAATATGAGGGTGTTCTTCAACTGGAGCAACAAACTTGTTTGATCCTCCAAACATTGGGCATTTATTGGAACGATGCTTACACAAAAAATGGTGATTATAGTGATAATGAAAATGGGAATGAAGACTGAATTTGTCATTCTTTTTTAGATAAATTGTGAGGGCTAGACAAATTGATGAGTTGATGTTGCAGACGGGTAGCTTCAGTAAAATGCGAGTGAGATATATATAGACTCCAGGGTTGCAAGTTGTAATCATTGTTAAAGGCGGACAAGAAAAGAACTGACCTTTCTATAATTCTACTAATTGCTTTATTACTTTTATTGCTACATGCATAACCGCGTGGTCAAAGCGAGAGGTACAATTGTTTATTGAAAGCATCATGACCTCGTTTGGTCCAAGTTTTTTGAGATAAAATTTATTTTGAAATTGAGTTTTTAAAAGAAGGTTTTTAAATTTTATTTGTGTTTGGTATAAAAAACAAAAACTAGTATATGGGGAAAAAACTCATGAGTGAGAATAAAACTCATAAAAAAAGTCATAAAATTGTCACAATGGATCTTAATTAAATTTTATTTGTGTTTGTTTTTTTTTTTTTTTTTTTTTTTTTACAACACTAAATTGTTTGTAGGTAGTGGACTGCAGTTTTTAGCACTTTATTTTTGTCGCTTACAAATCAGTTTGCCCCAAAAAAGGTGTATTTGTGTTAAAAAGTGCCTTTTTAAAATTTGCCCCAAAATATGTGTTTGTGCTGAGTTATATACTGTTTTATTTAACGTAAATCTTAAAATATTTTTATTTAAAATAAAAAAGCATATTTGTCTTCACAAAAAATGAGAAAAATATTTATATTATTCATACTTAAACTATTTAATGTAAATCTTAAAATGTTTTTATTTACAAATGCATGAATCAAAAGTAATACATGTAGAGTGCGAAACCTTATCATTAACGAATGGAAAATCTGGACCAAGAGATCCAAGAGGCCACATGCCCACAGCTATGTAACTTTCAACTAGTCTTACCTACTTATCAATGGGATTTTATGAATTGAACTTCGTGAGACAATGAGAAAGAAATACATCGTGAAGCCACTATCAATATGTAGTGGGTCTCTTAAACAACGTGCTTAGCATCTAATTTAATATTGTTATCTAAAAGATTGTATGCAAAAGATAAAAACATGGCTACATATGTATATATAATAAATCTTCTTAACCAACCCAAAAAATGCAATACAGTTTTAATGTAAGTAAACCCACTTTATGATTTTGCTAAGGGAGGTTTGGTCCATTCCCCCATATCTTTTCATTGTGCACCCCCGAGTTTAGGATTTTCAGATTCACACTCTATTACTTTATTTCAACAATATAATGCTCCAGTGCCTTGGATTTTCGAGTCTTACTTTTCAGACCCACTTTATTCAGACTTTTATAATTAGTATAAATAATTATTTTCAAGAATTCAAGAATCTTTTTTAACGACTAACGCAAACATGGAAATTTATATTTTTAATTAGTCTCTTCTCATTCAATGAATAACATGGATACACGTGTACACACATTTTATAGAAAATAAGGACTAAAAATATAAAATAATTACCGATATACTAAACAAATAGTATGTCAAATTGTATGGACTAAAAACGTAAAACAATTATTATTTGAACTACACACAAAACACATGCAACAAACAAACAAATTGCCAATTTCAAATAGAAGAAAATGAATCCCAAACTTGTACCTGTTTTCTTGACTTAATTAAATGTTTTTCCCACGGCAATAGCTCCATCTCATTTATGCATATACACAACATGCAATTAATGCACACATATTGGACAATAGTATTGCATAGACAAAATATGTTGTATATATATACTTCTAATTCCTAAAGTTTTGTATTACTTACAGAATAAGCATATAATTTAATATTGTTATCTAAAAGGTAAAAACATGGCTATATATATATATAGTTCCTAATAATTAAGAAAATTTGTCACATTTAGCTTGGCTATTCATATTAAAGACTAACTATTAACAACGCTTCTTCATCTAGCTGAGCTATTATGTCAAATACCATGGTCCGCATTCATATTGTTGTCTTTCTGAATAAAAAATCGGCCATATATGGGACCACAAACACATTTTTCGTGCAACCGGTGTTTCATATATAAAAATCACTTGGAAGATTATCTCATCCACAAGCTGATTGAATGTAAGATTTGCATGTTATAAACACGGCTGTACTTGGACCACTCCGCATGCATCAAACTGGACAGTCATTGACTTCTATCAAATGTACTTATTTTTCCAAAAATAAAAAAGGAAAAATTATATTAACAATAAATTCAGGGCAAATAATTACATTTCAGATGGTACTCTAGCACTCTGGAAAAATGTGAACCTGTTGGAGCATTATGTATTTGAAGAAAAAACTTAAACAAGGCAAAGTTAGTGTTTTCCCAAGTCCCCTATAGGAGAAGGAAAAAACCTTTCATGGATTTTTATATGGAAAAATTTGCTTAAGGGCTTGAACCCTTTGGGTATTAGAATTTTGTGCTATTGGGGGAGGACTTAGATGAATGTAGTTCACCACATGCGTCGACCGACCCGGTCTGGGCCGGGCTCGGGCTTGTCTTGTGCTATGTATAAATTTTGTATACAAAATATTTTTAGAAAAATTTTATTTGTTAAATAAATTTTATTTTTAAAATTTCAAAAGTGGTCAAACCACTTCCAAACAGTTCCCAATTTTCTCTCCACGTCTCCGCGTATTCTTCCACTGAAACGGATTTTATTATTATCCTACCGTTTTAATTATTTTATTGAATATATAGAAATGAAAAAAAATAAATTCTTATCGATCCATCTCTTCTTCAACAAAGAAAAAAAATACGAAAACATTCAAAAAAACCCTAGAAATGTTTGGCGGTAGGAGGTTTACCGATTCCGAGCACGAATTTGAGAGTATTTGTCGAATGATCAACGGTGGTGCACGTCGATCGTACAGGAGAGTATATGGGCTGTTTCATCCTGGGGACGGTGTGGCGATTACTGAACTACTAGCACAATTCTGGGCAGAGCCGCGAAACGTCTTAAAGAGAGCGACCAAGTCCGCGACTCAAGCCGTTGTACTCTCTTTCTTTATTTAATTTTCGTTTCTGCAGTTCATATTTTCAACAGAACCACTATAAAAATGCAACAAATTACCGGTAATAGAAGTGCCACAAAAATTATCACAATATCCTTATAAAGAATTTTTGGATTTATAGAATACTAACGAGAAGTTCATTTAGTTCGGCCATCAAATTGAATTTTATTAATTTTTTATTTAGTGACTACAGTTAAGTGTTATAATTTTGATCCCACCAGGATTATGGAGAGCGAGGAGTTCATTTTTTATTTTATTTTTCATCCCCATCTTCACCCTTAATTTCTTTAGTATTCCATCTCTTCAGTATTTCTAAAGTCATTCTCTTTAGTCGTTGTCGTCTTCTTCTTTTTCTTTTTGCTTCTCTCTCATCACAACAACTTTTTATTGCCACGTACATGCCGGTTCAATGAGTCTAAAATAATAGACAAATATTTATACAAAATTCTTATCGTATATTATTACTGATAAATGTGTAAGCCTTAACATGGAGAATTTGTTCGGACCGGTCCGTACTGGTCTTTAGAGACATTTTCGCATTGCTGAAAGTATCTCTTCAATGTTTTACCAACAAAAAAACGAAGCTAAAATATTCGCATATAGACCCATTCATACCAAATCTAAACTCCACGAATGTGTCTATATTTATTTAAAGGTTAGTAATTTATACTTTCTAAATAACACATTTTAAAAACAGTGGAGAAAACATGAAAAAAAGAAGCAGCCAAAAAGCACTCACTGTGTGACCAACAACCCGTTACATGTGCAACACGATTACGAAATGTAGGCCAAAGTTGCGAGAAAAGTAGTCAACAGGGTCCAGATGTGTGTTTAACGGGGCACTTATTATAAGAGAAAGTCTTGAGTTTGAATTTGAATTTGATTAAAATAAAATATTGTTTTTTTAAATATACTCTTCGGCTAATATTGTATTACAACGTGTATACATATTTTTGAAAAAAAAATAGACAAAAATAACATATATCAATTAAAAATAAGTCGAGACCCTAGAAGAAGAATAAAAATAAATATGGAATCATTGCTACAATAGCTTAAAAAAATAGAGACTAAATCCATTAAATCCAGAATTTTTAGCCCAAAAACTGTCCAGCTAGGAAAAAAAAATGTATCCAATATGCACATTTCTAATAAAATGTTTTATTCATTAAAAATTAATGTACCCACATTTTTTCAAGTTCAACCTTAATTCATAGAATGTTGAATGTTAACATCGATAAAAAAGGGTCTAGGGTGTGTTTAACCGGGTCACTTATTAGGGGATAAGTCTTGAGTTTGAATTTTTATTAAAACAAAGTATTGCTGTTTTGGAATATTGAAAAATAAGGTTTGTATGAAAAAGTTTTCTACAAAAGAACTAGAAAATAATATTTTTATAAATTAAGGGCTTATATTTGACTAAACGCCAAAAGAAGTGCAAAATTAACTTTGCAGTTGGTTTGTAAGGGCCTATATCAATATTGTAGCTAACCCACTTCTTGCTTGAGTTTTTTTATGAAATTTGGTGAAGATGATTTACTAATTATAGAGATCATATCCATCAAGTTTCATAAAAAAAATCACCTCTTATATATATATATATATATATTTGGCATCTAATTTTGGTACAAACCGTCCGCAATGGAGCCTGAACCCTTACGCTTGCAAGAGTTATAAGACACCTCTACCACTAGGCTACTTATTACTTTTTTAAATTTGTTTCCTTTATATCACATATATTCAAAATACAAAAGTCAAACTGGAAAACTGGAAATATAACCCACAACCTTAAACAAATAAGACTCATCATGGTTCTAAATTAAATCCTCTTTCACTTTTATTAATCTTTACCCTTAGATTATATAACTGTGAGGTAGTCTACAGTAAAATTGTAAAAGAAGGAGGTACGAACACTAACAATTAGGCACCTCTTTAACACTTGAGACACATACAAAAATTTATGTAAGATGCATTGTATCCAAACACTTTACGTTTATAATACATAGTATAAAAGGCAAAAGGATAATTTCAATCCCCCACCATTCCATATACTAAATCCGCCTTGATTGTAATATACATTGAAAATAACACATTCTCAAGATAGTGAAAAAAAAAAAAAGTTGGAAGCACTCGCTAATTACTGTGTAACTAACACGCACAACATGCTGCATGCAACTTAATTATAGTGTCCAAAAGTTGCCGAAAAAGTATTCCAAAAATAATGGAGCCCAATTAATAAAGAGAAGACATTAAAGAAAATAGAAAAAGGGGCCACGCTATTCTTTCATTCTCACTTTGAAGGAGCAGTATGTTCACACAATAAAAAAAGATTAGGACGAAAAGTACACCTCAAAACGAGAGTATTTTGATACAAACTCAATGGAATTCACATAATAAGAGTATTAAACTTAATTAAAAAATAAAATGTTGCAATGTAAATATCAACTTTCAAAATGGTACGAACTCATTGGAATTTACTGAATTGAATTCTAAGCTGTGTAACTAAAGATATGTCCAGTCAAAATATTAAAATTAATTAAAATAAAATGTTGTAGCGTAAATATCTACATTTACATATGAATTTGAAAGTATATAAAAACATCCCTCGAAATGAAGATGTTTTGATATGAACTCAATGAAATTTACGGAATTAGATTTTGAGTGGTGTAAATACAGATATACTCAGTCAAAATATGGAGAGATGAACTTTGGTCGACAACGTACTGAACCGCACCTGAAAGAGAACATTGCAGACTGCAGTGGAATAGTTGGGCACAAAAAGCCACAAACCGTTCCCACTAAACCGCACCTGAAGGGCTTTGTATATACATATATATAAATACATCTATGTTATTTTCAATTTCAATTAAATCCTCTCAAGTAGAAATGGTGTTACCTGAAGCAGAGTGGGTTGGCTTGATTAATAGTAAAGGCGTCTACTAGGATCCGGGAGATATAATGCTTAAGTCTCATATTAGTTGGGGAGAATTTATTTATTATTTGTAGTAAAAGGAGATATTTCAACTACCATTTTTTAACAAAAAATAAATAAATAAAAGAAGCAATAAAATAATCTAGGATATTACATGTATCGAATATCTACATACCATGTATCATATATCTAGTAGAGTAGAGTTACAACTAATACATTTTAAGGCAAGAATAACAAAAGTGTCAATGTAACTATAGTGACACTATTGTTTGTATATTAGCATACCCCATAATAAAATCTTGGATCCACCCATGATATACTGAATGGATTTGACAATCATTAGGAGATATTTTTTGCTCTCTGCCTGTAAATATATATATATATATATATTGTTATACAAATTTTTATTTTTTTTAACAAATAGGGCCTAGAGGGCCCTAAAAACTATATATATTGTTGTACTGTAGGAGGACTTAAAATTAAGAGGCAATGGGTTAAAAGAGTTTATTCCATAATTATATTCAAGCGAACCACACGTTACATTTTGATTCAAAAATAAGAATACCCATTGATGGGGTTAAATACTAATTTTACCATTGACCTACAAAGGTAATTCAACACTTTTACCTCCAGTAAAATACCATTTTTTACTTCCAGTAAAATACCATTTTTACCTATGTGACCTAAGCACACACATCATATACATTCTAGAATACATGTGACCTAAGCATACACATCATCTACATTCTAGAATACATGTGACCTAAGCATACACATCATATACATTACCAAATTTACCTTTTTGCCCTTCTACATTTACCTATAAATACCCCCCTCATTCATTCATTCAAAACACACCAAAAAACATATCTTCCTTCTCTCCCAATATTCATCTCTTCCAAGAGATATAAAGCCATTGGCAATACAAATACAAGCCAATTTTTGAGGGTCTTATACTCTCTCTTTTCATACCCCAAAAAATACCAATCACCATTATACGCTCTCTCTCCTACACAATTTATTATTTATTCTGTTGAAATATTTATAATCCTAATTCTATACTTATAAATAGAATTAAGGAAATTATAGAAAGAGAGAGAGAGAGAGAGAGAGAGAGAGAGAGAGAGAGAGAGAGAGAGAGATTGGTAGCTTGCATTATCATCCAAATTGATTGCCTTTGAGCTAATACAAAGCAAGCACACACAAAAGGAGGACGTACTGCCGGATTAGCATAAGCGCTACCGGGAGAACCTACCTTAATAAAAAAATGTCTCGTGTTCATCTTCATTTTTAATCAGTTTATGTCGGTACTGTTCACAGTCACTGTTCACATATAGGGTGGTACTGTTCACAGTCACTGTTCACATGCACATTGGTACTGTTCATAATCACTGTTCACATATACGGTGTTACTGTTCACAATTAATGTTCACAGTTACAAGTACTGTTCATAATCACTGTTCACATATACGGTGGTACTGTTCACAATCAATGTTCACAGTTACAATCCATTATTAAACCTCAAATTCACCATTATTCATTGATTGGTCGGTCGTCAATTATCTGTTCTAGATTTTGACACCATCAGTTTGGCGCCGTCTGTGGGAACGATAAGCTCTCGTTAGCTCTCGTTCTTTAGAAATTACAAGTGAATTTTTGGTGAAAAACTCTGAATCCCGCGGGCCTATAGTAGCTTAATATTCTCGGGGGCATAACTTCCTGCTCAGAACTCCAAATTATGCGATTCTGGAGTCCATTTTGGAGAAAATTTCAAGAGCTACAACTTTTCAGTTCAAGCTTTTTTCAAATTCGTCCATCTCAGGGTTCAAAACTTCGATACAAAATTTCTAGAACCAAAAAGGCTAAAATCTCGTGGGCCTATGGTGACTCAATATTATCTGATGCATTACTTTGTGCTCAAAACTCCAAATCATGAGATTCTGGAGTCCATTTTGAAGAAACTTTCAAGAGCTAAAACTTTTCAGTTCAATCCTTTTTCAAATTTGGCCATCTCGGGGTCCAAAACTGGGATACAAAGTTGCTGCAACAAAAAAAATGCGAAAATCTTGCAGGCCTATGCTAGCTCAATATTTACGGGCGCATAATCATTCAAAAATCTGGTTACCCAAGGGGATAAAACCCAAAAGAAGAGATAAGTAAAATTGATGAGCATCCAAAAAATTACAATTGAATGTAATTTTTATCAAGTTCATCCGACAAACCACAAGAAAGAAATTAAAGAAATTTTCAGCGGATATCAAACTTCCACAAAGCTAAATGTGATTTTGAAGTCAGTCAGACAACCGCTGGACCACCCCAGCCCAAAGAGACTTGGCTGAGAATGATCATCTACTGCTGCACCACTGGTCAGCGACCAAGATTTTGACGTTCCCTGGTAATAAATGAGAAAATTGTCAAAATTTGCCTAAGTCAGAAGGGGGCATGGCTCTACTCAAAACTTGGCAAAAAAGAACAAATTTTCCTTTTAAGAAACCCTGGTAATAAATGAAAAAATTGTCAGAATTTACATAAGTTATAAGGGAGCAAGACTCTACTCAAAACTCAGCAATTTGCCTAAGTTAGAAGGGAGCAAAACTCTACTCGAAACTCAGCAATTTGCCTAAGTTAGAAGGGAGCAATACTCTACTCAAAACTTAGCAAAAAGAACAAATTTTCCTTTTAAGAAACCAAGGACTTAAATGAAAAAATTGTCAGAATTTGCCTAAGTCAGAAAGGGGCATGACTCTACTCAAGACTTAGCAAAAAAGAACAAATTTTCCTTTTAAGAAATCAAGGACTTCGAAAAAAATGCTATCAACATATAAGGGCCATGCTTTAAACAATCACAAGTGGAACATCTCCGGAACGTTTTTACAAAACCCTCACTAGAGGTGCACATTATCTAGTCACTCAAAAAAGGCTGAAGAATCTGAAGATCATCAGCACCAAAATTCAAAATAATACTTAAATCAGAAGAAGAGTAATCAGAAAAATCATGGCGAATATCCCCTAAACCTGTCCAGTCAGGGCTGGTTGGTTCGGCAACCTCCGTAAGAAAATTAGCTTGCGAAGATTGCGATAAAAAATTGTCCGCATTCACAGCGGGCGGAATAACATCAGCCGTGTTATTTTCTACCGACGAAAGGAACCTCGAAGAACCTTGAGGAGCAGCAAAGGAGCATAACGGGTTAACACAGGAAGGCCATCCTTCTAACCGAGCCTCTAATGCCGTCACCCGTTCTTGCAACTCTTTCACCTTCTGTTCAAGAGAAGCAAGGAGAGCAGTACACCCTTTAATGGGATTCTCGACTCTCGCCTTAGCTTTAAAAAGAAATGATTTGATATTCGGGAATATTTTGTAAAATATCTGCAACGTTCTTCACCCCGAAAACAGTGAAGATTGTGCGATAATCCTGGCGACTAATCACATCTCGAAAAATTTGTGCATATTCACACCATGGCTGACATCTCTTGCGTTTATAAGTACAAGCAGCACAAGAAGAACCTGTACAATGGAAGGTATTTGGCATACTTGTGATTTACTTTCCCTTATTCATGGGTATCCCCTGTAAAAGGTATAAGAAGAAGATGGATCTTGAGGGAGATGACAAGAAAGAGGGGACAAGAGGCATCTAGCATTGAAAGAATCCCGAAGACGAAAAGTTGTCTTCTTAAAAAGTCAAAATATACAGCGCCCCCGCGTGCAGCGCCCTCCGCGTGCATTTAGACTACACCGCCCTAGATCCCTCTTTAATGTCGCCATAGGGGAAGAAAATGTGTGTTGATGTTGATGTTGCGGTAAGATTTTTTGCCATGGTAATATTTTTTATACTGACTTTTAAAAAAAATGTATATATATATATCTATGTGTATATACACAGATAAAGACCTCTAAAAAAGGCAAAAGACCTCTAAAACAGGCGAAAGACCTCTCAAAGGCAAAAGACCTCTAACACTGGCGAAAGACCTCTCAAAGGCAAAAGATCTCTAACACAGGCGAAAGACGTCTCAAAGGCAAAAGACCTCTAAAAAAGGCAAAAGACCTCTAACACAGGCGAAAGACCTCTCAAAGGCAAAAGACCTCTAACACAGGCAAAAGACCTCTAAAAAAGGCAAAAGACCTCTAAAACAGGCGAAAGACCTCTCAAAGGCAAAAGACCTAACACATGCAAAAGACCTCTTAAAAAGGCGAAAGACCTAACACAGGCAAAAGACCTCTTGCAAGAATCAAATTGTCGACCTTGTTCACCTACGAAGGATTTGGGCTTAAGACATCACGAACATCAGAACTCAGAGCTACTACTAGCTCTTGGGTTGAAGGATATCCTCACCAATCAGCTCATCCGAGCTAAATGATAAGGATAGGGGGCAATTGATGGGGTTAAATACTAATTTTACCATTGACCTACAAAGGTAATTCAACACTTTTACCTCCAGTAAAATCCTATTTTTACCTCCAGTAAAATACCATTTTTTACTTCCAGTAAAATACCATTTTTACCTATGTGACCTAAGCACACACATCATATACATTCTAGAATACATGTGACCTAAGCATACACATCATCTATATTCTAGAATACATGTGACCTAAGCATACACATCATATACATTACCAAATTTACCTTTTTGCCCTTCTACATTTACCTATAAATACCCCCCTCATTCATTCATTCAAAACACACCAAAAAACATATCTTCCTTCTCTCCCAATATTCATCTCTTCCAAGAGATATAAAGCCATTGGCAATACAAATACAAGCCAATTTTCGAGGGTCTTATACTCTCTCTTTTCATACCCCAAAAAATACCAATCACCATTATACGCTCTCTCTCCTACACAGTTTATTATTTATTCTGTTGAAATATTTATAATCCTAATTCTATACTTATAAATAGAATTAAGGAAATTATAGAAAGAGAGAGAGAGAGAGAGAGAGAGAGATTGGTAGCTTGCATTATCATCCAAATTGATTGCCTTTGAGCTAATACAAAGCAAGCACACACAAAAGGAGGACGTACTGCCGGATTAGCATAAGCGCTACCGGGAGAACCTATCTTAATAAAAAAATGTCTCGTGTTCATCTTCATTTTTAATCAGTTTCTGTCGGTACTGTTCACAGTCACTGTTGACATATAAGGTGGTACTGTTCACAGTCACTATTCACATGCACATTGGTACTGTTCATAATCACTGTTCACATATACGGTGGTACTGTTCACAATCAATGTTCACAGTTACAATCCATTATTAAACCTCAAATTCACCATTATTCATTGATTGGTCGGTCGTCAATTATCTGTTCTAGATTTTGACACCATCACCCATTATGTATTGGTTGTTATGGTCACAATTCGAGTAATAGTGAGTTAAACACCTAAAACTTAGGGTAATGTGTATTAAACAGATTATGTATTCATCCTTATCATTCAATTTTGTCAAGCTATTTTATTGGTAGTTGGTTTTATCCTCAAGCCATACGTAAAACAATTATTTTTTCAGTTTCATTATTTGTAATGATCTATACATCATTTGTTTAGTTCATTACTACAACTATCTTCTTTGGTGAGAGGTACTTTTGTATTTTAGAAAGATTCCTTGCCAGTTGGTCAAGATTTTTGTCATATTTTTTTTTATTCATCAGGTTTGTTCTTATACGTTGCTTTTTTTTTGTTGATTGATGTAGGTTTGTGTTTTTGTGGACGCATATTGTGGAGATGTTCCTTGTACACTTACTATTATAATAACCCGTTATGATTCCATGTCCTTTACATGTTACAAGATACGCCAAAAACGTTCCCCGTGTATGTACGTCACAGATTATGCGGAATATGTCTACCTTCTTCAATATTACACTAATATGCCTGGTTTTAAAATTTCTGGTACTACACTAATGCATTAATATATCTAGTATTACACTAATATATCTGCTTTTATATCTTTAGATCAAGAATTGTCAATATATCTGTAGCGCTAATATGTCTACTTTTAATACACTATTATGTATTACCCTAATATGTCTAATAGGACAATCTATATAATATATATGTCTCCCAAAAAAATAATATGTCTAATCATATTTGATTAGATAAATCGGTTGGGTGTTAAAAAATTTGAATTTCAAAACGAAACTAAATCACATGTGATTAAATATTTCTTTTTAAAAAGAAATTTAAATTTTAAAATAGTGTTTATCTGGTCAACAAAAAAATTATTTTTGAATGTTTAATTGTTCCCTTAAATTACGAGAAGCTAAATTTTAAAAGATTACTGAGTATCAAAATTAAATGTCAACAAAAGGGTAATCTTGAAAATCAACTAATTAATTTTTGAAACCAAAAAATAATTAAAAAAAAATTAATTAGTAATTGTCCAATCATTTGGGCTATTTACTAATTTCTAATTCGGAATGAGCTAAATACAAAACAATTCAAAATAATTGGGCTAAACACAAAAAGGCCCATTAAATAAAGCTAAAGAAAAATAAAACAAAATAATTGAAAAGAAGAAGGAGGCTCGGCAGTTGCTGTTGGCTCCTTGAATTGTGCATGGCCCCCATTATTTATAATGTTGATGTCTCCTTTTTTAAAGCCCTAGTCTACTTGGATTTGGAGCATTATATTAATTGGGCTTCATTTAGATTAAGGACTACTATGCTAAGCCCACCTTTTCGCTGACTTGGAAGATGGGCTTGTTTAATATTGATACCAAATATATGAATAGACCTATAATTAAATATAATGAATTTTCGTCATTTTAAGTTATTGCATTTTGCGTCGCAATTTCAGACCCCTGAGATGATTGAATTTAAAAAAAATGATGAACTGCAAAGTTGTAGCTCTCAAAATATTATTCAAATTAGGCTCAAGAATCTGATTATTTGGAGTCCCAAGAACAAAGTTATGCGTCCAGAAGTATTAACCAACATTAAGTGTTTCATAAGCTTTAATTTATCTACTTTTCTCAATCTTTTCCAATTCTTTTCTAGCACATGAAAAACACTAAAAATAGAAATAGTACGTAATAATATTTTTCGCTCTCTAAAATATAAATTAACATAATAAATTATACCAATTTCTTGACACATCATTATCTTAACTAAACAGTCGTACTCATGAAGTTAGGGACTAAATATGCAACATACTACGTGAATATAGGTATTCATTAAATTTTGGAAATCAATGAAAGCAAACTATTACCTCGAAAGCTTTTGTAAGTACTTTGCCTCTGAGGTTGGATCTTGAAATATGTCTGAGTCTTCGAGCACAGACAGATTACACCGCTTTTAGCTTATGCTTCGTTGACTAACAATATACTATTGCGTAAGTTTATTCGGACCTTTTTATTCCATTATTGTAAAATCAAATTTTTTTTTTTGGGTTCCCGTTGGCTTCTAGGGATGAGAATTTATTTGCTTACTTCTTGTTAGGCCATTTTGTTTTATTGCATCAACTTAATAAATTAATATAGCCTCTGTAGGTCGAAAAATACCCTAGAGGGGGGTGAATAGGGTTTTTAAAACTTAATCGAATTTTTAAAATGGATTTAAAAATGTTTAATGTCTATATCAATCAAGCAATCAAGATACAAAGTTAATTCCAATCACAATGAACAACTTGCACAATATAATAGAGCAAGAGATAGAAAGATTAAACCGATCGAAGTCGAAGACTTTTTGTCCACACGGTTCGGCTTGTTAGTCTCTACTTCCGCGCTCGGTTGGTTCCCCGAGAATTTCTACTATAACCAATCTTCTTCCAGGTGAAGATGAAACTTCTACAAGTGTATTCTTCTCACACACTCTTACAAGTATTGAATCACTCTCAATAATCACACAAAAATTCACTCTTGTTACTTTAAGAGATAAACCTCTCTTAATATTTGAAGAAAATGATTTGGTGACTAACACCAATGTACAATAGCTCTCAAGTGTATGAAGATTACAATTTAAGCTCACACTAAGAGATATCAAGTTTGATCAATAATTTCTAGCTCAAAATAATGATGATTGATTAAAAGCAATGGTCTTGAATCTTTGAATATTGAATATAAATGAAGAGAATAGTGTAGGAATGATTCAAGAGTCTTTAAATATATCTTAGATAGTGTATATATAGTCTAGGACAACATATGGCCGTTTGGAGGGAGTTGGTAGAAGTTTGGTACCAAAAATGGTAAAAAATCAGAAATTCAATGGCTAGTTTTTGGACCATCAATCGACTGAGCAAGGCTCATCAGTCGACTAAGTGGCTATCAGTCGACTGAGCATTGCTCATCAGTCGACTAATGAGTACTGTCTGGCAGGCAAAAAATGCAATTTTACACTTTTGTAAATAAGCTCTAAAACCAATTTTAATACTTGGGGAAGGTAAAATATAGGTTCCTAAGACACCTATTTTCGTTAGAGCTCCAAATAAGATCATTTAGAATTTAATATGAATTAAATAGAAACACGGTTTTTGCCAAAAGGAGTATTTTGAAAAGATCTTGAAGAAACTTTGTTTTGATCAATCTACTTGTGTAAAAACAAAGTGTATGAGCTATATTAAGAATCAAACATGAATCTTTACAAAGGAAACAAAAGCACTCACTTAAATATAAAATAACGAGTCTTCGAGGGCTTTGTTTGTATCTTCGTTTCTTTTCTTCCTTGGGTCATTGTTCTTCATAGAGGTGCCATTGATAGAGCATTGATCATAGTAGTTGTGTGAGGTGTGAGACATTGATAGCGCAAAACTTTGTAGGTGAATAATCTTTATTCTGGCTTTTCGGTTTAGTCCACGTGTGATCAATTTAATGTGGCTATAACTTAAAACATCAACTTAGTTAAATTACACATGATTAACGTTATTGTTATTATCAAAACAATATTAGTGACTTAAAGGTCAACAGTCCCAATTATTGTCAACCCATTTGATGCTATCTATGAATGTATTGTTTGACGCTACTTGTTTCATTCACTCCTTTATCCATACATTAATATTTCATATTGTATCCACCAACTGAACTCTTTACAACAACTTTTTCTTGATCCTCCATTTTCTAATCTTTATCAACCCTCCTGCAAAGCATACAACTAAGCATTAACATCTATAAGGTATGATTGGCTATTTATTATCCAATATTCATGTTTTCATCTCCATTCCATTGTTTTTGCTAGACTTATTTTGTATTATTTTCTTCTTGTTAATATACTTCATTCGTCAGTTCATAAACTTACAGTAATGGATGTTGTAAGCCCCGATCATTTTCTGGGTGTGTGTTTGTTTAATAATATTTTATGGTGTTGCTCTTTCATCATTGATAATTCACCATTTTGATTTTTGTCAGTATGTAGGTTATTTGCCAGTGATAAAATGCATATTATCTAAGTTTATCCGCATGGTCAAACATATTTGGAGTTCATTATGATAAATAGTAAGTTTATAAAATTTTCTTAACATCTTTTTGAATTTTGGTTATGGTTTGTTTTATTTTTAAATTTTGAATTCTGTTTTCTTTTGATAAGTTTTTATTATTATATTTATTTTATTTTTTTGTCATTTTTTTATTTTTTTTAATAAAAGGGTAATTATGGAATCTACAATTAATTTAATTTCTATTTAATTAGTTATTAATTTATCCTTGATTCAAAAGTTGTTCTTTAAACAAGTGAAAAAAAAAAGTGTGTTCTTTACAAGAGAGAGAATGTGAGGATTGTCCTTAATAAAGAAAAGCCTCTTAAAAAAATGAATGTTTTCATTTAGAATTTTTTGATACTACGTTTCAATATATATCTAAATCTAAAGAGCAGCATGTGAATTTAACCAAATTTATCCAACTGTGTATTTCCCTATAACAAAGAAAAATAATAGGGCACCCTCGTACCATTTCTTCTTGAACCTCCCAAATTTACGATTAAATTAAAATATTAATGTACGATATATATATATATATTGGCTGCAAGAACTTAACCAAATATTAGTACTACAACAAACACGAGTTCAATATCACAGGTTATAAAGACAACAAAAGAACTAACTTGTTGGCTCAACAAATAGGAGAATCAACATAATAATATAAAAATTGATTTTTTTTAATCCGAGAACGGAGAACCATTAAATTTTGTTAAAACAAGCGAAATATACAAATCTAAAGGCCGGTTTAAACCAAACTTCAAGGATAAGGTTATTGAAATATCGCCATATATATATAGTTGATCTCGAGTTCAAGCAATAAGATAAAAGATCATTTTTTGTTCAATGACAAGGTCGTTTTCCACTTCAAGTATAATTGTGTCATTCAATAGGAAGCCCTTTGATAAGTCGTTTAGATCCAGGAGTGGAAAAAATGCTGGGCGACCCAAACCCTTTCGGGAGGCAGAAAACCAATTTATATAAATATATATATATAATATTTTGTTAGCACTTTTCTCCGTCAGTAATAATATATAATTTAACATGGTCACATGCGCCTATATTTATATATATATAGTCGATATATATGAATTTGGGACAAAATGTAATTGGTATTTTGTTTGTTTTGTTTGATTTGGTATGAAACCTGAGTGAGCTCAGGTAAGGAATGGGAGCACAATTTTTAAGAATACCACTCAAAATTTAGTTCGAAGCAACATATTAACAAAAAAAAAATTACGCAAATAATTATGGATATATGGTGATATTAGCACTCCACAAATGTACTCTAACACTTCAAAAAGTCTCTTCAATGAAGAAAAAGTTTCCAAAAAGATCCACATATAAAGTGTCAATAAAGACAATTTTGGAGTGTTAGAGTACTTTTATGGACCGCTAATATCGTTATCCATAATTATGCATAAAGATAAATTATATTGGATATGAGAAGTGCCAAGTAAGCAAAAAATTTGTCCCAAAACTTGAAATCAAAATGTACTCAAATTTGGTAAGATAAGGTGATGAATGATATTGACCGATTGAAACTTACTTTTGAATTGACGTTTTGGAATTTGTTTTGGACTGAGCAGCGCTGCTCATTGGATATATACTTTTCATCTAACCAAAAAGAAGACTTAATGCAATAAATAAATTATAATAGGTGCAAGTGGGTTAGTCTAGTGGTAAAGGGCCCACCCATATTAGGGAAGATCCCGGGTTCAAGCCACACGGGGGTGGGGTGGTGATTTTTTTATTTTTTATTTTTTTATTTTTAGTAAAGAAGGAAGAGACTTAGACCTTCATTCTTTAAAAAAATGTATTATAATAGAAAAAAAAATTATGAACTGCTAGAATGAATAAAAAGGTTCATATGCATTAGTAAGAATTAATTAACAAAAATTAGAAACCCCAAACTCACGAGTTTTGGCCTCATAATAAGTACTATTGCGTTGGTTCTTGATCCACAACTTAAATTGTGCACACAATCTTAGCTTGGGATTCCGTTGCAGCCAATCAGCATTCACGAACAAAGATAAACTTTTGTTCTTGGATTCGTATGTTCCGTTAGGGTATAAAGATAAATACCTGTAAACCATAATTTATAAAAGGCTAGTTAATTATACATTTTTTTAATGTGTGGGGGAAGGGGGATTAATTTAGTTTAAAAATAACATAAGCTAATGCTAAATGCTTAGAGTACCAAGAGTATCCATGAACTAAAAATGTGTTGGAGTAATGACATTCTTTGTCCTTGCTTATTGAAAAAATTTCAACTTTCCAGGTGTAAGGATTGACATCTTCCATTAAGCCAGATTGCTTAATAACAAAAACCTCAGCCCCAAAAATGCAAGCATCATCTTGAATGTATCCTTTAGAAGCATTAGTAAGAGTTTGGAAGGTCATAAATTTATTAAAGCCCCATTCGGTCCTTGTACTACCAAAGCGCCTTATTTTAGAATTAACATCTGCATCCATTTGTATGGTGGATAAAAAAAAAGTTTAGAGATGTGGTGATATGATATCTAGTTTTATGAGTAGATGTCTTCCATCCTTCTTTATTTTTACGTGGAAAACCACTTTAAAAGAATTTTTTTCCATGAGAAAAACCAAAAAAGTAAGAGAACATCACACCATATCCTCGAACTTTTTTTTTAACTTCTCACAAAAATCAATTATTTTGCTTATTATTTTTTATATTGTTGTCAAACGGAGACTAATAAGATGTTAACACACATTAGAAGAATTAATCCAAAAATTAAAAGAAGATTGATAATCAGATAAATCTAAGTTTACCTTGGATTGTATAGTACTTGTCCTTGAGTTTATCATAAACAAATAATTTATAATTGACATAAACTTCCCAATTTTGAGTTAGAGTATGCGCATATGCTATCTCTAGGTACACATATAGATAGTCTTCTCCCCCATTGGTCCTTCCTTTTGGGTAGACCGACACTCCCCTTTAACAACGTAGTTGAGATGGAAAAGAAAGAGGGAAATGAAATTGCACTAATTAAGTATAGAAATTGAAGAAGGAAATGATTTCATTCTTTTGAATTTACTTTTCTATTCTTAAAAAAAGGTCAATGTAACTGGGATTATTCAAACTTACCAATTGAAGCCGTTTGCCCAGAATTTATCAGATTGATGCTTTGGACTATTGGAGTTTAGAAGGTTGGACAAGGACTCTATTTTGAAGGACAAGGATTAGTTAGTCATCATTCTGTTGTATGAAAAGGACTAATTTACAAACCTAAATTTCCACTTGTATATAAAATTACTTAACTTAGGTGCCGGTCTTACACCCTATTGAAAAATTGTTATCACCATGTTACATTATCATTTTGCTAACTATCACCAACTAATAAAATTATTACACGCGGACTTCAATCTAATCAACCCAATGTTCACTGCTTTGACGTGAACATGGAGATGCAATAGCTAAATCACAGTGAAAGGACAAAGACTAGTTAGTCATCAATTTGTTGTGTGAAAGGAATAATGTGCAAACCTAAATTTCCACTGGTACATAGAATTACTTAACTTAGGTGCCGGTCTTACACCCTATGGGAAAATTATTATCACTATGTTACTTTGTCATTTTGTTGACTATCACCAACTAAGAAAATTATTACACGTGGACTTCAATATAATCAACCCAATGTTCACTGCTTTGATGTGAATATGGAGATGCAATAGCTAAATCATAGTGAAGGACAAGGACTAGTTAGTTATCAATCTGTTGTATGAAAGGAATAATGTGTAAACCTAAATTTCCACTGGTACATAGAATTACTTAACTTTGGTGCCGGTCTTACATCATATGGAAAAATGATTATCACCATGTTACTTTGTCATTTTGTTGACTATCACCAATTAATAAAATTATTACCTGTCGACTTCAATCTAATAAACCCAATGTTCACTGCTTTGACGTGAATATGGAGATGTAATAGCTAAATCAAAGTGAAAGGACAATGACTAGTTAGTCATCAATCTGTTGTATGAAAGGAATAATGTGCAAACCTAAATTTCCATTGGCACATAGAATTACTTAACTTTGCCGGTCTTACACCTTGTGGAAAAATTATTATCACCATATTACTTTGTCATTTTGCTGACTATCGCCAACTAATAAATTTATTACATGTGGACTTTAATCTAATCAACCCAATGTTAACTACTTTTCCAATTACATCATCTTTTTTTAATGTTGTGATGTTTTTTCTCCTCTCTTTCCTTCATCTTCATCAATGGTCTACTGTGTATATTAGATCTTGTGAGAATCCGCAAATGCGACCCCCGGGTCTCGTCCCCGTTTGTTGGGCGTCTGAAACGTCGGAACAGATTCCGTCGTTCCATTTGCTGGAGTGTTTCGATAATTCCAATCACGTGTCCCTATTTTCTATTTCTAGATGCAAGAGGGTTCGTTCAGAGTTGCCAGTACATTTTACGAGAAAACGGACAAAAAGGATCGTGTACGAGGAAAGGCTACAGATAAGCCTTTCTTTGCACGTTTGTCTACGAAACCAAGATTCTAAAAGATTCGGGAACTATATTACGGTTTGGGAAGGTGTTAAGCACCCATTCCGCCCTTTCGGTCTCTAGTGGTCTTTTATATGTTTATTCTATGTTGAAAAACTTGGATGCTTTTACTGACAGTCTACTACTTTCTAAGTGAAAACCCTAATTTTTGGGAAAAACGGGAAAAGGGATGAAAACCTTTGTGTTCCGAGATCCGATGTTCTTATTTATTGAAAGATGTAAGTACGAATGACAAAACCTTTTTGTTTTTAAAAGACTGTCCCGTATTATTTCTCAGATAATGACGGTTTTCTCGTGTGGTGATTCCTTTTGTAAAAGTTCGGATCTTTATATTTGGAACTGATTCAATATGAAATTAGAACTCTTGAGGGGAGTTCAACCAGACGTATCACAATCTATGAAACAGATAGGAGATACAGGGTTTCTAATTCCTAAGTAAATTTTACCGGTCCGGGTTTTGAAAACGAGATTTTATCCGAATGGTAACATACTTACTCTTCTGGTTTTGCAAATGATTTTATCAAGGTCTTTTGTTTTGAAAATGGTAGACTATTTGTAGCTTGGCAATAAGTTTATTCAAATAAAACGTGGACAAAACAACATAAATAAAACAAGTACACAGATATTTAATGTTAAATACTAGAAGAGACTTTCTTTACCTTCCCGACGAGAATAATAATAAGAAAGAAAATATGATACGGCGGAGAGATTTCTGGCGATAATAATCTTTTCCTTCTTCAAATATTTCCGAGAATTCGATTCTAGAGACGGGACACGTTGAGTGTCGAGAATAGATTTGATAATTCTTCAGAAATAAGACGAGAATCGGGAATGCTTGATGAAATACGAGAAAATCAGATATAAGCCAATAATTCTTCAATCCCAAGTTGCTGTCCTTGAACCCTTGGGGGTGTGGGCCTATTTATAGTGCTCAGGGAAGATTGTAGCGCGACACTTCCCAAAACGGGGCATATGTCGCGCGACAATGTGATATGTCGTGCGACAAACGGCTGAAGTGATTTTTCTGACAGACTGATGTGTCAGAGAATGGATGGTCTGGTGTTAGGAGGGATTGTCGCGCGACATAGGAGTGATTGTCGCACGGATCGGGGTGTCTACAGACCCTCTCGACTCAAGCTCCTTGCTTGCAAGAATTTGAGGCGACTGGAAGAGACCATGATCCATGGCTCCCGCTGGAACTCTAAGAAAGTATGTGTATGCAAAAAGTGTTTGTGAACGTCTCTGGAGAGGGTTTGTGTTTGGTTTTGCCTCCGGAGAGGGCTTGTGTTACCTCATTGCCTCTTTCGAGGACTTTCATTTGCTCCACTCGCCTCAGCTGGGAGAACTACCATTGCTCCATTAGCCTCAGATGGGAGGACTACCTTTTGTTCAACTTTGCGCCTCAGGTCGGAGGACTACCATTGTTCCACTGTGCCTCTCTGGGAGGGCTTCGCCTCAAGTGGGAGGACTACCATTGCTACACTGTGCCTCTCTAGGAGGGCTTTTGATCTTCTCGCCTCAGGTGGGAGGACTACCATTACTCTATTGTGCCTCTCTGGGAGGGCTTCGCCTCAGGTGGGAGGACTACCATTGATATACTGTGCCTCTCTGGGAGGGCTTCGCCTCAGGTGGGAGGACTACCTTTTGTTCCACTTTGCGCCTCAGGTGGGAGGGCTACCATTGCTCCACTGTGCCTCTCTGGGAGGGCTTCGCCTCAGGTGGGAGGACTACCTTTTGTTCCACTTTGCGCCTCAGGTGGGAGGACTACCATTGCTCCACTGTGCCTCTCTGTGAGGGCTTCGCCTCAGGTGGGAGGGCTACCATTGCTACACTGTGCCTCTATGGGAGGGCTTTTGATATGTAAGAAGAAAGAAAAAATGCCTCTGGGAGGGCTTTTGTGAGTAATTTTGCCTCTGGCGAGGGCTTGTGTTTGTGATTTGCCTCCAAAGAGGGCTTGTGTTTGTGATTTGCCTCTGGCGAGGGCTTGTGTTTGTGATCTAGTGAATTTGTTTGTTGTCTCTTCTAGACTGCTAGAGTGAGAGAGAGAAATTCTCGTGAGGGTGAAAAGAGCTTCTCGGGGTCTAATCTTTTATCCGGATGTTCGTTTTCCTATATCTTTCTGAACTTTACTCTCATGTTTTCCTCGAGGGAAGATACTTCTCTCAGAAGGCAGTTTTCGGATTTCTCTTGCTCTCCGCAGAGTGATGATTCGAGGTTTTCCAAACCATCTCTTCTGTATCGTGCTGAAAAGAAAATTTGTTTGAAAGTTCAATCTCTGATCTCTGTTCTCTTCTTGTTTTTCTTTTTTGGTGGTCCCACATCGTATTCTGTTTTTCGATGCCTTTATTTCTCCCTCTTTTGGGAAAGACTTTTCCTGGCCTTCTCTGTTTTTGACCAAGAGTCTTTTTATCCCTTTGTTGTGATCAGGAGCCTTACTCACCCAAAACGAAGCCCTGAGCCGGCTTTGGCCTAGCTGTCACTTTTGGTGTGGCTCTCCCTGTCACTCTGCATTTCTGTTTCTCTCGCTCGCCTTGGGCATTCATGCGGGTTCTTTCTCTTTTCTACTCTTTCAATTTTTTTCTATTCCCGTCTTATCTTGATATTTTGCTTTTTCTTATTGATGGCCTCGGTCCTTCTGGGAGATCAGAGACTACTTTAACTGTTTGTATTTTGTTCTCTCTTTTTTCCGGAGAGATGATTTGGAAGTCCTTTCCTAGATTTCTAATCCTGGGTATGCGGTTTTTAGCAATTTTTTCGAAAACTGCTTCTCCGGAGTACCCCTGTAGGAGATAAAATGAGACAAAGGTCAAAAAATCAGGGGAGGGGGGTGATTGTCGCGCGACACTTCGGTGCTCTGGCTTTTTGTCGCGCGACAATGTGGCCATTTGTCGCGCGACAATCCTCTTCACTATATAAGTCCCTTGCTGAGCTCATTCCACCTCATTCTCTCCTTTCTCATTCTCTCTCTAGCCCTCCTTCTCTCTTCTCCCAAGCGCGGAAGCCTTGCCGCTTTTCTGACTTTCCGATTTTCTTATACTCTACTTACACTCAGATGGATCCCGCGCAGCCGGATCGACTCAAGGGTGACCAGGAGGAGGTCACCTTTATCGATGCTCAGGGCGTTCTCCGGTGTAGCCCTCATCACGATGACTGGGAGGACCTTGATTGGTATGGTGAGGATGGGGTGGACCGCGATCGGGCGGTGGTATACCGAGACGTCACCCGGGCTGCTCCAGTTCCGGATGTTCCGTGGCTCTTGATGGAGCCTGTTTCTCACGAGATCCGTCGACGGTCTCTGGTATGTCTTCTTTTCGTGTTTTTATCTGTTATGTTAATTCTGTTGTTTCCTGCATGTATTTTAAACAATGTTAGTATGCATGTCTGCCTAAAAATAGCGTCCGATTTTAGCGAACACATACTTTTACTTGTGATACCTCTTAAGTTTTTAGAAAACTACATAATGTACCCTCATAACTCTATATCTCTTATAATTACACCAAAGTACCCTCAGGTTTGGAGAATTACATAATTTACCCTTATAAATAATTACACCAAAGTACCATCAGGTTTGGAAAATTACATAATTTACCCTTATAACCCTATACCTCTCATAATTACACCAAAGTACCCTCAGGTTTGGAAAATTATATATTTTACCCTTATAGCCTAATATCTCTCATAATTACACCAAAGTACCCTCAGGTTTGGAAAATTACATAATTTACCCCTATAGCCCTATAATTCTCATAATTACACCAAAGTACCCTCAGGTTTGAAAAATTACATAATTTACCCCTATAACCCTATATCTCTCATAATTACACCAAAGTACCCTCAGGTTTGAAAAATTACATAATTTTATCCTTATAACCCTATAATTCTCATAATTACACCAAAGTACCCTCAGGTTTGGAAAATTTACATAATTTACCCTTATAGCCCAATATCTCTTATAATTACACCAAAGTACCCTCAGGTTTGGAAAATTACATAATTTACCCCTATAGCCCTATATCTCTCATAATTACACCAAAGTACCCTCAGTTTTTGGAAAATTACATATTTTACCCCTATAACCCTATATCTCTCATAATTACTCCAAAGTACCCTCAGGTTTGAAAAATTACATAATTTTACCCTTATAACCCTTTAATTCTCATAATTACACCAAAGTAACCTCAGGTTTGAAAAATTACCCAATTTACCCCTATAACCCTATATCTCTCATAATTACACCAAAGTACCCTCAGTTTTTGGAAAATTACATATTTTACCCCTATAACCCTATATCTCTCATAATTAAACCAAAGTACCCTCAGGTTTGAAAAATTACATAATTTTACCCTTATAACCCTATAATTCTCATAATTACACCAAAGTAACCTCAAGTTTAAAAAATTACCCAATTTACCCCGATAACCCTATATCTCTCATAATTACACAAAAGTACCCTAGGTTTGAAAAATTACATAATTTACCCCTATAACCCTATATCTCTCATAATTACACCAAAGTACCCTCAAGTTTAAAAAATTACATAATTTACCCCTATAGCCCTATATCTCTCATAATTACACCAAAGTACCCTCAGGTTTGGAAAATTATATAATTTACCCCTATAGCCCTATAATTCTCATAATTACACCAAAGTACCCTCATAATCCTGTACTCGTTCCTTTTGTTTGCAGTGGGTTGGCCGTGGTTGGGGTTCCCCCAACACCATTTCCTTAGAGTGGCGACAGGCACCGGCCCTGTCCAGTAGTTGCTCCTTGCGACTCCTTTCGGTTCTTTCTTCGATGCCCTCCCGGAGCGGGTGTCTAGAGCAGCTGTGTTGGTGTCGGCTCTAGCCTGTCACTGGTGGGACACCACTCATACCTTTCACTAGAGCTGGGGGGAGATGATCGATGTCCCCTTGCGTCTGACAGCAGAGGGCATTGTTGGTGCACTAGGATGGTTCCCGGAGTGACGAGTTTCGGTGATACGATTCCCGGGCTGTCTTGGTTACGCGGCTAGCCGTAGAGAGAGCTCGATTAGTTTCTTCAGGAGCGCCGATGACCCGCCAGGAGGCGCGTCAGTATGCCCGCATCCTCTTATTATTGACGCTCCATGACTTGTTCGAGGCCCGTGGGGGGGACCCGGCCCATCTCTGGTGGCTGCCCTATCTCAGAGACTTCAGCATCATGTTCGATTATGACTGGGGGGCTTCATTCTGGCTGTTCTATATGACGCTATGGACCAGGTTTCTCGTCACTTAGCCCTGAACCTCATGGGCTTTTCTTTGCTGTGGGAGGTATACACTTTTGTTCCTTATCTGTGCTTTTGGTTTTTGCATTTTTATTTGCTGTTTGTTGCTGACATTCTTTGTGTTTCCTCTTCAGAGTTGGTTCGTGGCGTATACCCGTCAGGGTCGCGCCCAAGTGGATCTCCTCATCGAGAACGAGGACCAGTTTCCCTTTCTCCGCCGATTCATCGCGGGGAACTACAGGACTCCTTATGTATACCGGACTCGGGAGATCGGAGCTGCTGCCGTCCATGACCTGCTGGAGGAGTAGGTCAATATCTTAGTATTCTTTCTTTTCAATAAATAAATTGTAAATAGAATATAAATAACTGAAATAAAATTTTGTTCTCTTTGTAGATTGAGTGGACCCCCTGGGGTGATCTGGGTCTCCATTTCAGATTTGGCCGTTCTCTAACCGCCTCGAGGACCAGGCGGCTGATTAGGGATGAGTACGGCCTTCACTTCTACTTGGGCGAGAGAGTTATTCGCCAGCATACACCGGTCCAGTGGCCCCGAGTTCTACTATTTCCACCGGTTCTGATGAGGCAGACGGGTGAGATCGACCCGGTGACGGTGCAGGCCTTGGTTGACGGGGTTGGCTTTCAGACGTTCACTGAGGAGGGAGACTACGCTGCCTTCGCGGCCCGTTACTTGATGAGGGAGCCGAAGGGGACTCGGGGACGGGTCTTTTATGAGAGGTACTGGGCGTTGGGAGGCGATTCCAACTATATACGAGGACAGGCTCATTTGTCCCGGACAGTTCCCGGTCAGCTGCCGCCTGTCCCTAATCAGAGGGACAATATTTTGGACTCCGATGATGATGATCCTGAGGGAGAGAGGGACGTCCCTGCTGGTGCTGAGGGAGGGGATGATAGGCCTGAGGGCGGTGGGGGAGGTGGAGCAGCGGCTGTTCTTAAGCAGCCTCCTTAGACGACGCCTAGAGAGGAGCAGCCAGCCGAGGGTTTTGAGTTTCCTACCGGTCCATCGGTATCTCCTGGGGTAGTTTTTGATGCTGCGGAGGCCATTGATGGAGGGGCGACAGACTTTTCGGAGCGATCCTGGGAGCCTGCGAACTTCGGGGTCGATTATGAGTAGTTTGGGCGGGCCCCTCTTGCTACGGCGGCTATTCCTTCTAGTGGGGTCCCCCCTCTGAGAGCGACAGCTATGGTGGATCCTCCAGGTGTTCGTACCTACGCCACACTGATTCCGCTTCCGTCGGCTGCTATGGGCCCTCCGACCTGATCTCCAGGTTTCGGGGGTTCTTCTTCCCGGCCTCACCTGTTCCCGATCCGTGAGGAGGGTGGGTCCACTTCTGCTACTGTACTGGTGGGTTCGTCTATTCATCCGATAGACCTGCCACCACTTCCTCGGGATATCTCTTATATTGGCGCCGGTCTACGTCGATAAACGGTGCCTGAGTATCCTCTTCCTGAGGATACATTCGATTATTTGGGTGGTCATTCTGATGATGAGGTATATGTTTTATCTTCCTTTAATATCCCTTCATATCCATGTTCATTTATCTTTTACTGTGCTGATTCTTTCTTTTCTCTTTTTGCAGCGGGTGAGCGTGCGTGTGGCGGATCTGAGGGCTTGGCACTCCCAGTATCTATATAGCTGGAACCTGCTTCAGTACGTTGGTGGAGACCCTACGATTTATATGCGCGACTACCAGAGGACGATCGATGTTTCCCTGCGGGCGGATGACCCTCTGTCTTCCTCTCGTGCTAGGACGGAGTCTCGACGGAGTACCAGTCGGACCTCTAGGCGATCCCGGTCTTCGGTGATTCGGCTTACAGCACCGGTCCAGTCGACGGGGCCTTCTCAGGCAGCAGTTCCTTCTCACCTGGATGTCCCCGCGGTCGATCCTACGCCGGAGGAGGGTTCTGGTGATAGTGGTAGCGTGTCGAAGCGCGCTAGGATAGATTAGTTTTTCTTTTTCCTGCATTTCGTTAGTTCAGACAAATATGTATTTATTTAGACATTTAGACAGAAATTTAGTTTTCAAAAACTGTTCTTTCATTGGTTTTATGAAAAATCTTCATTTACATCTGATGATGTATTTTTATTCTCTATTCGAAAAATACATATATGTATGAATCAGGAATTTTTAGGAGCCATGCCTTGTAGCGTAGTGACACTTAGGGCTCCTGCAAAAGAACAAAGTGAGAACAAGAATGCATCCAGAAGTGGTTCTTTTGGCAAAAATGACTCTTATGTGTAAGAAAAACAAAAATAGGGTACACCTAAATGGGATTGTCGCGCGACAATCCCTTCTGGGTATGGGTTTGTCGCGTGACAAACAGGTACAGGACCCTCTTTTTTGCTATAAATACACCCATCCTCCTTCTTTCATCCCCACATCTTTTCAAAATGTCTTCTTATCGCACAAACTCTGATTTTTCTTATGTTAAAGCTCGAGATGCTCTGATATCTTCTAAGAATATTTTAATTTAGGTGCATTTAGCCCTTTAGCGGGCTGGTGCCATCGTCCTGTAGATTTTTCCTTTTTGCTAGGTGCTTTGTATTTCTGGAGCCCTGCGGATCATCTCTTATGCTTCGGGTTAGATGAGCTCTGTCCTACCTACGAGGAGTTTTCCTGGTTGTTACGTTCTGACGTTCGTCTCCCAATGGCAGTTCCCATAGAAGAAATCAGTCCTCGAGACATGCTGATTGCTTTGTTAGCCATTCCCCAAGCGGCCTGTGATGGTTTTATTACCGACGGACTCCTTGACCTCCATAAAATGGTGAGGTTCTTTCATCGTTACGAAGATAGAGCCTCTTACGACGTGGGGCGTACTACGGCGGCCTTGATCTGCCTTGTTTCTGACATGTTACTGGTGACGGGTTCTTCCCGTGTTGATCCGACTATTCTGAGTTTGATTTACCAGGCTAGAAATGGGGAGTCTATAGCGCCGATCATTCTTGCAGAGATTCTGAATGGCCTAGATGATCTTCAAATGGGAGCCTCACCCTTCCTTAGGGGAAGCCCGCGTTTGCTATATATGTGGATGCTGGAGCGTTTCCGATCGGTGGGTTTCAATGGGGTGCGGCTCGATAATCCGACGCATTTCTTCCATCGTCCTCTCTTCGGTGCTTTGACCATGTCTTCCTCTGATTGGACGGTGTGGTTTTCGGAGAACTTTCGGGCTATCCGGTGGAACATTCCTTGGTGGAAACTGAGGGCGATGGTGCTTAGTACAGGGGGTCAGAACTACGTTCGGCTTTGCGGGCTCTGGTTTACCTCCTTTTATCTCCCAGGACGTCTCCTTTGTCAGTTCAACGTTCCTCAGGACATTCCCCTTGGTCGGTACAATTTCTCCTCTGAGTCCAAATTTGTGACCCCGCATGTTTCTTTATCGGTAGAGAGGATGTGGCGTGCTCGACTAACTCGTCAGTTCAATTATGCCCATTTTGGTATTACCAGGCCCCTCCGGGCTGACATTATCCGCTCTTGCTGGCAATCCCTGGAAGGAGAACTGATTGATGACCCCTTTCAAATGGAGTGGTTCCGATTCATGTATGCAGGGGCCACTGATGATAACATTGTCTTTGCGTATCAGATCCTGGACGAGGCTCGTATTGATTTGGCCACTGAGGACCCGGTGTGGCCAACCCCTAGGAATTAGTTTCTTCTGTATGTTGTATCTCCTTTGTAACTTTCGGTGTTCTGAACCACCTTTTAATAATATATGAAGGACTGTTTGTGGGACATAAATTTCTTTATAATGTTTAAACCGGGCCTGAAGTCACTTCTCAGGTTGCCTACGTTCCCCTTTTTGACTTTCCAAAAACACAAATTTTGAGTTGGGGCTCAGGTTTACGTAGTTCTTATCTATACATGTTATGCCTATTAATAATACTTCTTCAGTCGGTCTAAGTCGACTGGTGAATGCAGTAACTGTCCGTCTAAATCAGCGAGTATAGCGGCACCCCCCGTATCGATTTCTTTGACGATGTACGGCCCGGTCCACTTCTGTCCAAACTTTCCCCTTGGGTCCCTGGCTGGCTCTCGAATTTCTTTCAATACGATGTCGTTCTCATTGATACCCCGAGTCTTCACTTTCTGGTTAAATGCTCAAGCGATTCTCTTCTGATACCCTTGATGGTGGTACGCGGCTTTCAATCTCTTCTTATCCAGTAGGGCTAGCTCATTATAACGTGCCTGGACCCACTCCAGTTCATTGACTTGATCCTCTAGCATTACTCTGAGATAGGGGACCTCTAACTCAACGGGGAGGACTGCTTCCATCCCGTATGTAAGTGAAAATGGGGTGGCCCCGGTGGAGACCCTTTCGGTGGTGCAGTATCCCCATAATGCATATAATAACTTCTCTGGCCAGTCTCGGCAGGTGTCGGTCATCTTGCTTAGGATATTCTTCAGATTCTTGTTGGCGGCCTCAACTGCCCCATTGGTTTGTGGTCTATACGGCGAAGATCTGTGTCGGGTAATACCGTATTCTTCCATGACTGTATTAGCCTCTCCTTCGAAGTGAGTGCCGTTGTCTGAGATGATCTCATGTGGGACCCCATATCGGCAGATGATATTCCGCCTGATGAATCGGGCAACTTTCCTAGCGTCAAGGGTTTGAAAAGACTCGGCCTCTACCCATTTGGTGAAGTAGTTGATGGCCACTAGTATGAACTCATGGCCGTTACTGGCTTTGGGTGAAATCTTCCCAATGACGTCAATTCCCCAAGTTGTGAAAGGCCAGGGAGCAGTCATGTTGTACAACTCTTTCGGGGAAAGTTTCTGAGATCTGTAATCTCGTCTGCCCCTTTTATCAGAGAAATCCCTCTTTGCAGAACCTTCAACTGCTCTTTCAGTTTCTTTATTTCTTCGCTCTCTCTTGACACCTCATCGGGCTGTTCTCGAGCTATAACCAATTCTGCATACACTACCCGAAGTCGGTTGATGTCTGGGTATTCATTAGGAGGGGCTACTGGGGCCGGTGGTGGAATAGGTCTTGCGGGGACTTATGGCCGTAGTTGGTATTGGGGATCGAGGCCTTACTGAGGTTGCGGCCAGATGATGGGTGGCTCTTGTTGTTGGTAAGTGGGGCCTGAATCCGGGGCCCATTGGTTCTGATTGTTGGGATCGGTCTGAACGGGACCGGCCACGACAGGGCCCGTTTGGGGTAGATTAGTTCCTTGAACTGGGGGAAGCATTTGTGAAGACTGCCATTGATCTCGATTCGGTGGTAGTCGTTCAAACCCTGGCGGTGCGGCCCGTCCGTCTGACAACTCTGCTACTCGGACTCAGGTATTCTGTTGCTCGTTTGTGAGGCTTGCTAGGTTCATGCTGACGGTCATCAACAAATGGTGCATTTCGGCTAAAGTTGGCTGAACTGCAGACGCCTTGGTTGTGCTTGGTCTTACTAGTCTTTCGTATGATCTCGACCGGCCCAACCTTCCAGTCTGTCGTTGTAATACTGCTGTAGACGAAACCACGTGGCGAAGATGAAGAAAGACTACGATGCGACTCGATTTTTGCCAAAAGAACCACTAAAAATTGCCGAGGAAAGACTCGGGTTTTTAAAAGGTGTTGTAAAGTAAGCCGTAAGGTGGTACATCCCCTACGGCTGTTTGACAAGTGTTTTAACTGACTCAATCTTATATGCAGCGCAAGTGTACGAATGGTTAAGGCTTTAGGCTCCCTCCTATTTGGCTAGACCTTGCGATATACCCCAGGGGCGGGTACGTGCAAGAGCCTTTTGATATACTTCCCGGGTACGTGAGTGTTCTCGTCACTCGATATACCTCGGGGGCATACTTGGCCAAGGAGAGTGGAAGTAAATGCTTTCGGTTTATGTTGGCCCAAGCAAGCCAACTCCCTACTCACTTATAATACTTCCGAGGGTTTGGGGTAAATTCACACTCGTAGAACCAATGCATGATTTGTGAAAGTGCGTGTAAAGTTCGAAAGGTTGGTTTCACAAATATCATTATCTTTATTACGTATTTTTGAAAAACTCCCATTTTTTAGAAAAAGGTTTCTTCTCAAACAATTAACATAAGTAGGGAAAGCAGTAAAAGCAGATATTCAACAGATAAACAAAAGTCCACATATAAGAGTCTAGTTTTCTAACAGTCCCCAGCAGAGTCGCCACTGTGAGAATCCGCAAATGCGACCCCCGGGTCTCGTCCCCGTTTGTTGGGCGTCTGAAACGTCGGAACAGATTCCGTCGTTCCATTTGCTGGAGTGTTTCGATAATTCCAATCACGTGTCCCTATTTTCTATTTCTAGATGCAAGAGGGTTCGTTCAGAGTCGCCAGTACATTTTACGAGAAAACGGACAAAAAGGATCGTGTAAGAGGAAAGGCTACAGATAAGCCTTTGTTTGCACGTTTATCTACTAAACCAAGATTCTATAGGGTTCGGGAACTATATTACGGTTTGGGAAGGTGTTAAGCACCCATTCCGCCCTTTCGGTCTCTAGTGGTCTTTTATATGTTTATTCTATGTTGAAAAACTTGGATGCTTTTACTGACAGTCTACTACTTTCTAAGTGAAAAACCCTAATTTTTGGGAAAAACGGGAAAAGGGATGAAAACCTGTGTTCCGAGATCCGATGTTCTTATTTATTGAAAGATGTAAGTACGAATGACAAAACCTTTTTGTTTTTAAAAAAGTGTCCTGTATTATTTCTCAGATAATGACGGTTTTCTCATGTGGTGATTACTTATGTAAAAGTTCGGATCTTTATATTTGGAACTGATTCAATATGGAATTAGAACTCTTGAGGGGAGTTCAACTAGATGTATCACAATTTATGAAACATATAGGATATACCGGGTTTCTAATTCCTAAGTAAATTTTATCGGTCCGGGTTTTGAAAACGAGATTTTATCCGAATGGTAACATACTTACTCTTCTGGTTTTGCAAATGATTTTATCAAGGTCTTTTGTTTTGAAAACGGTAGACTATTTGTAACTTGGCAATAAGTTTATTTAAATAAAACGTGGACAAAACAACAGAAATAAAACAAGTACACAGATATTTAATGTTAAATACTAGAAGAGACTTTCTTTACCTTCCCGACGAGAATAATAATAAGAAAGAAAATATGATACGGCGGAGAGATTTTCGGCGATAATAATCTTTTCCTTCTTCAGATATTTCCGAGAATTCGATTCCAGAGACGGGACACATTGAGTGTCGAGAATAGATTCGATAATTCTTCAGAAATAAGATGAGAATTGGGAATGCTTGATGAAAGACTAGAAAATTAGATATAAGCCAATAATTCTTCAATCCCAAGTTGCTGTCCTTGAACCGTTGGGGGTGTGGGCTTATTTATAATGCTCAGGGAAGATTGTCGCGCGACACTTCCCCAAACGGGGCATATGTCACGCGACAATGTGATATGTCGTGCGACAAACGACTGAAGTGATATTTCTGACAGACTAATGTGTCAGAGAGTGGATGGTCTGGTGTCAGGAGGTATTGTCGCGCGACATAGGAGTGATTGTCGCGCGACATATCAGTGATTGTCGCGCGACAATGTGATATGTCGTGCGACAATCTCTCTTAAAAATAGGTTTGTTGGCCAACAAACCCTTTCGGGTGCTCGGGTGGGTCTTGGACCCAAAATCAGTAGTTCCCGAAGGTCGTTAGGGTTCTTGCGGGGGTCACGGATCGAGGTGTCTACAGATCTCGTTCCTTTTTTTTTTTTTTTTCAAACTCATTTACTAATTTCCAGGGGTCCACCTTTAATTTTCTTGAATACACAGCACATCAAAGGTGAATAAGTGCCACGGGAGTTCCCTGGAAAGGAAGATGATGATCATAGGAAATATGAAAATAAATAAATAAATAAATAACATTTCTTGGTTTTAGGACTGATTTGGATTACAAGATTCGCGAAACTTAGTTCAAGGTGGGTGCTAATTACTCAGACCACTTTACTCAGTAATACTTCATCTCATTTACTTGGTCCTATTGTATTGAGTATGTATACATTACTTTGGTCTTATAGGACCAAGCTATTGTTGGAAAAAAAAATACACAGGCTTGGTCCTATACGGCCGAGTCAATGTTGAAGTGTTATGAAGTGTTTTGATGTGTATAATTAGCGGCACCCTAATTTAAATATGTTGAAGTTTTTGCAATTGCTATGGAAGAAAATAAGATTAATTTCAAAACGATGATTTAGCTATTTACGTTAGAAGCATAGGGCTCTTGTTAGAGAGATCTTCTTCTATTAACTCATATTTAACACCCTTCAGTTTTAGATCTATTTCCACTCTACAACTACACGAGTTTCTGCGAACACCAAATAGCTTAACTTCTCCCATTATTTATTTAAATAAATATATATATACATTTTTAATTGTAACTTAAACCCCAATTTTATAAAAATTGACTGAGGATTTTATAACAACACTCAAATCAGTGGGCTACATTTCATTTTCTTTCGTCTTAAAATTTATACGTATAAGTATTACATAAACTACGCGTGATTTATACGTATAAGTACTATTACATAAACTACGCGTGATTTAGTTCATTTGCTACCTACGTTTGAAATTCTCTCAACGTGTTATCCCTAAAAAAAGGGATATAAATAGTTTGCTGCATGATCATTTGCTAGCCCCCTCTCTCTACCTTTTTCTTTCGTTAGCAATACGAGAACAACGAGTTTCAATAAATTATTTTTTTTAAATTAAGGAGGATAAATTTAGTGCTATAATATTTTGTCTTAATATTAAAGGGGAGCAAAAATAACTAAAAGGATGAATATATATTTTTATTTTATGAAAATAACTTAATACTATAGTCCAAATGCCTTAAGAGTGTGTGTATTGTATATTGATTTGTTGTAATGGGGTTCTTGAGAATTTCGATGATAGACCGTCAAAAATTGGCTAGGACAACAAGATAGTATATATGTGCTTGATTAGTGATCTAGTAGTTTCTATTTACCAAAGACCCATGGATACTTTTCAATTAAAGGAGATGACCATATGACTAGTTTATTAATTCATCGATGATTTGTTTAATTTCTCTAAGAATTAATATGACATATTGCATGACTTCAGCCACCTTATCCTACAAGGTTACTTCAGGGTCTGTTCGGTAATGTTTTTAGAGGCCCGTTTTTGTTTTTTGAGTTCAAATACAGATAAAAAATGCGTTCAGTGGGATGTTGACAAAAACATAAAAAATGCTTTCGGATAATGAATTCACGCTTAAAGCGTAAATTAAACGCAAAAACGCCAAAATGACATTCTCTTCATTCTCACTCTTGCAATTTTCATTTTCACTGTTTTCGTTCTCGGAAAATGTTTTTACTATTTTCGTTCGGAAAATTCGTTTTCATTTTCTGAAAATATTATTACAAAACATTCTTCGAAAACGTTACCAAACGGACCCTTATTAACTACTATGTTCTTAAATTCCTTCATTTTAAAAATCCTGCTTTTTCTGACTTCTATGACTCACATTTATCAAATTTTCAAAGGAATAATTAATTAATCCAAATCGCAAACTAATTTAAATATCAAAAATTAAGGGTGTATTGAAAAAAGAGATAAAGAGGCATATACCAATGGCGGTGGGAGTGGGGGTGGAGGTGGGGGTTTGAGCTACGCCCGTTGTACCAGAAACCCAACTTACTGGAGTCAACAGTCCATGTGAATGCGGACGGTTACAATGGTCCACGTTGGCACGTGCCCCTAGTTTTTATCTTGTTACTTCCGCGTAACATAAATATTTAATATAAAATTGATATATCAAATATAATTATTTTATATTATTAAGATCTTACAAAATTTACTTAGTTTATTAAACGATTTATTTATTAAAAAAAATGATTACCGTATATTAGTTAAAAACTTGTATTACAATCTATTATAAACAATATAATAACATGTTAATTTCTTATATCAAATATTTATGTCTCTTCAAAATATTTTTTATTTTATTTTTGGCGAATAATTCCACGATATACATGCTGATAAAATAAGTTGTAAAAATATCTAAAAATAGTAGCATTGCTCTCGATTAAAACAACTAAACTATACTGTTTTATTATAATTATTATTACCTTTTGTCATCATATTAGGGATTCTATGCGTTTCTCATTCTCGAATGATATGTGACAATTTGAGGTGTAAAGTTTCCAAATGAGGGTGCTGAATGGTTGTTACAGTAGAAAAACACACCTCAATTCTTTTCAACTGTTTATGAATCCTAGTCCTATTTCTCTTTCTTTTAAGCGGTGCAGATATTTTGAGACGCGCCCCAAATGGTTTGCTGAGTTAAAAGTGGCGTTTGATAAAAAAAAATTAAAAATTAAAAAAAATATTTGTTTAATTCTGAAAATTTTATCTGAAAAAATGTTATTTGTTGAATATAACACATCTAAAAACTATTTTTTTTAATATGACAATTTTGCCCTTATTGATAATAAACCGACAAAATCCGTCTTCACACTCCAGTGTGAGGATATCTCACCCCTCCAGTTTTCTAAAAAAGCTTGCAATTCACCCCATAGAATCGAGAGTTCATACACCATGGAATGCAGTTTATGATCCTTACAAGCATTTAGTATTTGTGAAAATAACATATCATAAGATACCAAGATTTGCTTATCTAAGTGAAAATGACAGAGATCAGGTTCTCGGAGAAAACATGGGAACAGAGATTGTTAACAAATGACAGATGAAGAGAAACCATGCTGACCCTGTTCTGGCTAATCTACGACTGAAGATGGCATTGTCGGGAAGCAGAAAATTTTGACCGGGAATTTATAGCATCGATATTGCTGCTGGAAGCACACAAATTCCGAAGTACATCCAAAGAAACTAGAAAACAGATCATCAAAGTCCCTTAAACAAGAAAGTTAAATTGCAAAACTAGTATGACTGTAAATCTGGGCAACAACAATGAGTTAAAGGGCTAATAGCCAGATATTGTGATGGCAAAAAAAAAATGAAGAAAATAAAAATACAGCAGCCAACCAAGTTAGGCACAAAGTACGCAAAAAAGAAATGGCAACACAAACAACAGTTCAAAAACTGATTGCAGCAGCTTCTGGGGTTGTACATAATCTAGAGAATGGTAGGACCATAGGTGTAAAAAGCACACCTACTCGCAAGGTGTAGTGTACGTGCCTCCGTCCAGCATGTCTAAACGGGGCACCTTACAATGTTTTGAAAAGCGCTATGCGGAAGTTGCGTGGCAAGAGAGGACTTGGTGTCTAGAGCACCTAGGCAGGGACTAGGCAGCTAGGAACCATGGGCTAGGTGGCCAATTATTTATTTATTTATACTTAAAAATATAATACTACAAAAATACTAACTCAGCCGAAACACGTGTGTGTGACTCTGTGTGTGTGTGTGTGAGAGAGAGAGAGAGAGTACCCTGCAATGGTTTCGCTAACTCAACCGAGAGCCCAGAGCCCAGAGCCTATTTCTATATTAGCAAGTATTTGCGTAAAAGAAAAAAAAGGGAATGAAATAAATAAAATTCCTAATAATAAGCTAAGACGTGATCCAGCAACCATGGGATTACATTTATTTAAGACAAACAATTAAAAGACAAAACAGGCATTCACACAGCACGAAACACACGCACGGAGGTTTGTTTCATAGAAGGATGTATTACCCTTTCATCTTTCTTATCATTGCCCCTTAATACAGTCTTCCTAAATGGAAGGAGTAATGCTGCATCTAATAAGAGCCTCCTTTCCTCATCCTAGAACTCACGAGAAAGAGAGAGAGAGAGAGAGAGAGAGAGAGAGAGAGAGAGAGAATCAAAACCAAAAACTTCCAACAAAGTAAACATTTAGGCACCGTTTGATAACTTGGAAAATGATAAGAAATGCACTTGATTTGTGTAAAAAGATGGTAAAATAAGTTGAGGACGAGATGCTATCAATCTCATGCTATTTTTATGAGTAGATGCCCTCCATCCTTCATTAATTTTTGTGGAAAAATTTTCTCGCTCAACCACCAAAGAAAAATTTTCCATAAAAAAATCCACAAAGGAAGAAGAAATCTCACCACATGTCCCACCTTACTTTCCAACTTCTCACAAAAGTCTACTATTTTTATTTTTCTTTTCCATGCTATTATCAAACGGACCCTAAACAATGATATAGTAAAGAACAATGCTTAACCATAACCATATCAAATTAGCAGGAGAGCTTGAATTGTCAAATAAATGATCATGTCTATTGCATACTCACATCGAACGCACAATCCTCAGCCTCAATTATCTGCATGATTCTCAGTGCATCACTAATGTATGCAACACAGAGCCTACCAGTGTCATTAAAAACAATACTCAGTATAACACACAGGTACATCAATGAAACAGCAAAAATAAAGCTCCATAAAAGACGACAATTAAACTGGACAAAATGTTCAGTCACCCTGCTACAGTGAAACTTAAATTGGGTTAAAGGTAAAATGACCTCTCTTCAGAAGCTGGAAGCTCTAGCTGATGAGGTACGCTGAAGATAACTGAAAATATCTGCATGTCCCAAATGTAGGTCATAGCTTGATCAGGATGCTTGCCAGATATCATGAGATTTATCTGCGTAGTACGAAAAGAGTAAAGAATATCATTAAATAAAATAAGATAAAACTAACATTTAAAAAAAAATACTCGGGAAAGCCGAGTCAAATGGCATTTCACCAAGCGATAGATTCAACATACTTCATGGCCAATACGGTCTCTCGTAATTTTTCGAGCAAGAGCAGCTTTCACATCATGGTCAGAAGCTGCAATTTTTAGGTCTTCATCTAGTATAAATCCGAATCTCACCCCTGAAAAATTGAAACCATGCAAAGATCAAAATTGACAAGCCAGTTCTGAGGGAAAGACCTAGGTTTACACACTATATTATGCAAGCTTTATAGACGTTTTAATTCTCTCTAGAATATAATAAAAAAAATTCTTCTGTGTTCCATGACTTTGCAATACAACAGAATTCTTACATCTCAGGCTTTTTTCTATAAATCCTTGCAAAGTAGTATGACACTCAAGACTTGTACAAGAAGGTGAAATCCGTATAATATCAATCACAAACCCACACTCCATTTTCCTTTAAAGAAATTTTTGTTCCTAAACCAACAGTATCACCCCAGTTTACATACATACATAATAAAAACATAAAAGCGCCAATTACAAATTCAATCAAAAAGATCTATCTCCAACCATGAATGCAGTCATTTCATCCAAACCATTGAAAACATAATCTCTCTCTAGAATAACCTAATTACATTCTAGGTGTTTGAAAGCCCTCCTATTCCTATATTTACATGCAGAGATTCATAAATTTAATTTAAGGGGATATTTCTTGACCATAGAAAAAATCAGACAGCAAAAATATCTCTTAAACTTTATTTCAGTTGGAAACAATAGCACCGAATGTGCAGAATTTGATTCAGTTGCACAAGCACAACTGTGCACATTTAAAAGCTCAGTTGCAACAGTATTCGTTCCATAAATCATTAGAAGCACTTGAGATACGATTCAAAGGAAAACTTAGCTAGTGGTCGAGTGGAAATCAATCTACTATGATTCCTCCAGGCTTGTTCGAAAAGTCATGCTAACCACATTTAGTGCGGCGTTCAAACAGAAGCTTACTAAATGTTCAACGTCCTCCTTCAAACATTAACTCAGAATCAGTTTCAAATTCTATTAATGTAGGATTGCTCCTTATAAATAGTTCCCTGAGATTTTTTTAATAATCCACTATCCACGTGAACCCTTTCAGTGTTTTCCTCTTCTTGTGCTAGAGAGATCCACAATCCATCTCTATCTTATCGGTAGGAAGAATGCTCTATCTACCACTGATGGTGAACAGGTTACTATTGCATGCAAGCAAAGGTTGGGTTATCTGGTCCAGTGCTATTAGGGATTTTTGTAAAGTGAGAGGTAGGAGCAGGTAAAGTTTACAGATTTGGTTCGAGAAAGTAATTAGAGCAGAACAATACCGAAACAAATAGCTCGAAGAACTCGTAGAGGATCATCCAAAAACGTCTGCTTGGGAGGTAGAGGTGTCGCTATTCTTCTAGACCTCAAATCTTCAATGCCTGCATTTTGTTGGAAGAAAAATTGCAAGATCAGTGTTAGAGTTAAAGCAAAATATCTACAGATTCCGAGGGCTGATTCAATCTATGAAAATATGTATATAGGAGCAAAAGAAGACTTATACCAACCTCTTCCAGTAAGATCTTCAACTGAACCTGTATTAATATTGTAGAACAAGCTGTGATGAGAGAAAGGTGTATTACAATATGGACAATCAGTGAAATTTTAACCCAACAAAATGTTTTATAAAAAAAGCTCTTGAGGCAAATAATCAGGTAATTCAATTTTTAATTAAAAATAATAATAATATGCTCTAACCCCCACCCCAGGAAATACATAAACACACAGACATACATATAATACTGGATAATCACTACATAACAATGAAGCTACTGTTCTCTTTCTACTAAATGTAATACTATAACACAACCAGCAAACCATAGATGGCAAAGAAAGAATCTTCCATATGCATCTTCTTCTGCGGTGCCAAATCCCTGTAATACAAAAAGTAAAAAGTGTCGTATGTTCCGGACATCCTTAATTAAGTTGGTAATGAACTAGTAAGTATGAAAGCAAATGGAGTTATTAAAAGCCAAAGCAAGGAAAAGGTTGTAAAAAAATTACAAGAAATGCAAATAATGATTAAAAATGAAAAATCCATGAGGGAAAAAATGTTAAAAGTTAACAAAAAAATTTTATCACAGATTTGGGTTTTTGAGTCTCTAGGTTATTAATCTCCATCGGCACCCCTCCCTTGTTGATAGTTGATATTATTTTTCTTTGATGTATTATAACATTACTGTAATGGATACAAATACAGGTACCCGGTACAATACGGCAAGAACACTGAGATAACAGAAAAAAAATAGGACACAGCTCAGAAAGGATACAGTACATAAACTACAATACTCTTATACATATATATATACATATTTTTTTTAATAAATCCTCTATGCCCTAGCAAGGGCAAAAGAGTAATAGCATAAATAAAGAAAAAGGTGGGAGATTACAACAAGGCCATCTCCAAAGCCATTAGCCAAAAAACACAATGAAATGACCAAAATTGCAAGGTGGACTAAACGAAAAAAACCGATACATATATATATATATATATATCATTACATTAATTAGACAATGAGACTACTATCAACATCCGTGAATGCCGAGTCTAAAATATAAATTGAAGATAGTCGATTGTGACCTGTGGTGTGAGGTAAGGCGATGGCAAAGTCGTCGCGCAACAAAATTCATTACATTTTTTGTTTTTTTCTTATTATTTATTTTTTTATTTTCTTTATAAGAAGCAAATTAATATTAAAACAACAAAAAGATTACAACAGCTAAAACCAGATTGGATAGTGGACAAGAAATCCATTGATGCAATCAAGTACAAAGGGCCCAAAGCAAGTCAGAGATCAAAGAGAAACTATAATGTGAATCGCGACCGTATTTCTATCCAATATGACGAATCCGCGACCCTTGACGTTGAATACGTAAGAACCTTGGAATCACGCGAAGATGATGGAGGTGGAACCTCGACCCAATCCCTAAAATGAGAATGAACCTTGGTATAGTCGAAGACAAACAATCAATTGATGAGTTAATTGATTGATAAGTCGAAGAACAACAAGAATTAAATTATGGCTGTTCGAGGTGTTCTTAGAACACAAGAGGTGAAAACACACTCAAATTTTGTATTAGAAAACAAAGTTGCCTCATACAATAGAGCTGCCTCCTTTAAATAGGAGGAGAATAAGCAAACCCTAATCAAACCCTAAGGAAACCCTAAAAACGAAAATAACAAAACAAGCCCAATTCTAAGGCAACAAAATAATAGAACACTCTAAATAAGCCCAAAAACACTCTTAGTAGGCCCATCACTCTAAATACTAATTATACATAATCCATGGGCTGCAAATAAATAAAAACAATAATAAAACGCCCTAATTATTCTACGTCTTCTCGGCTAAGCATTATTCTCCATTCTCGTTCTCCATCTCCTTGAATACTTCTCCAAGCTCCAGCTTTATTCATCAACTCTTGGACCACGATCATGAGTGCTTCCTTGATCTTCTTAGCTCTAGTTCGGGTGATTGGACCACTTGGAACCCGGATGGGATCTGCATAGTCTTCACTCCATGATCCAGCTCGTGTGCTATCCTCAGGCTCATCATTCCCCTCCTCTTGAAAAGGAATTGTCCTCAATTCGTCACCTGTACTAAACGGACTCAGGTCAGCGACATTAAATGTAGCACTTACATTATACTCACCTGGGAGATCAAGTTTATATGCATTGTCATTGATCCTTTGCACAACTTGAAACGGTCCATCTCCTCTCGGTAAAAGCTTAGAACGCCGTTGAACTGGAAAGCGTTCCTTCCTCAAGTGCAACCAAACCCAATCTCCTGTTTCGAAAACCACCTTCTTCCTTCCTTTGTTGGCCTGTCACACATACTGCTCGGTTCTTCTCTCAATGTTTTGCCTTGCCTTCTCATGAATCTGTCTAATAAACTCAGCTTTCTTCCTGCCATCTAGGTTAGCATGCTCAACAGGTAATAGTAATAAATCCAAAGGAGCCAACGGATTAAAACCATACACAATCTCAAAAGGAGAAAACTTAGATGCAGAATGAACAGATCGATTATATGCAAACTCAACATGAGGCAAACATTCTTCCCACTCTTTCAAGTTCTTCTTAATTATGACACGCAACAAAGTGGATAAAGTTTTGTTTACTACTTCCGTTTGACCATCAGTTTGGGGGTGACATGTAGTAGAAAACAATAATTTAGTACCCAACTTTCCCCACAAAGTCTTCCAAAAGTAGCTCAAAAACTTTGCATCCCTATCAGAAACTATGGTTCTAGGCATGCCATGCAAACGCACAATTTCTTTGAAGAACAAATTAGCAATTCGTGGTGCATCATCAGTTTTATGACACGCAATAAAATGAGCCATTTTAGAAAATCTATCAACCACCACGAAAACAGAATCATTCCCATGTTTAATCCTAAGCAAACCCAACACAAAATCCATAGAAATATCAACCCAAGGGTCACTAGGAACGGGTAATGGAGTATACAAACCATGGGGATTTAACTTAGACTTTGCCTTCTTACAAGTAACACATCTCTCACATATTCTTTCAACATCTCTTTTCATGTGAGGCCAAAAGAAGTGTTCTTGCAATACTCCTAAAGTCTTAGCTATACCAAAGTGTCCCATTAAACTCCCACCATGCGCTTCTTTCACAAGCAATTCGCGCAATGAACATTTAGGCACACAAAGTTTGTTTTCACGCATTAGAAATCCATCATGCCTAAAGTACTTATCAAATGCCAATTTTTCACATGCATTGAATATATCTCGAAAATCAGCATCATCACAATACAAATCCTTGATGTATTCAAATCCTAGCAATTTAGCATCTAAAGTAGCAATTAAAGTATACATGCGTGATAAAGCATCCGCTACAACATTCTCTTTACCTTGCTTGTACTTGATCACATATGGAAATGTCTCTATGAACTCCACCCACTTGGCATGGCGCTTGTTTAGCTTTTGCTGCCCCTTCAAGTGCTTCAATGATTCATGATCCGTGTGAATCACGAACTCCTTTAGCCAAAGATAGTGCTGCCAAGTATCCAACGCTCTCACCAACGCATAAAGCTCCTTGTCGTAGGTAGGGTAATTTAAAGTCGCCCCACCTAGCTTCTCACTAAAGTACGCTATTGGTCTTCCTTCCTGCATAAGAACAACACCAATTCCATTTCCTGAAGCATCGCATTCAATTTCAAAAGTCCTTGTAAAGTTTGGTAAAGACAACAAAGGGGCGTTACTTAGCTTGCTTTTTAGTAACTCGGATGCCTTCTCTTGCTCCTCTCCCCATTTGAATCCCACATTCTTTTTTATCACTTCAGTCAATGGCGCCGCAATAGTACTAAAGTCCCTCACGAAACGCCGATAGAAACTAGCAAGTTCATGGAAACTCCGCACTTGCCCAACACTTGTAGGACTTTGCCATTCTTGAATAGCCTTCACCTTTTCTTTATCAACCTGAATCCCTTGTGCACTCACAACAAAACCAAGAAACACAAGCTTATCCGTGCAAAAAGTGCACTTTTTCAGGTTAGCATATAACTTCTCCTTTCGCAAGACATCCAAAACAGATTTTAATTGAGTTACGTGGTCATCTAGACTCTTGCTATAGATAAGAATATCGTCAAAATAGACTACAACAATCTACCTATAAAAGGTCTCAAAACATGGTTCATTAATCTCATGAAAGTGCTAGGTGCATTAGTCAAACCAAAAGGCATAACTAACCATTCATATAATCCATATTTTGTTTTAATGGCTGTTTTCCATTCATCTCCTTCTTTCATCCTAATTTGATGATATCCACTTTTCAAATCAATTTTAGAAAATATACTAGACCCATGCAACTCATCAAGCATATCATCTAAACGTGGAATGGGGTGACGATATTTTACCGTGATATTATTTATGGCTCGGCAGTCCACGCACATTCTCCATGTTCCATCCTTCTTCGGTACTAGCAAAACTGGCACCGCACATGGGCTCATACTCTCTCTCACATACCCTTTCTCCAACAGCTCCGTAACTTGCCTTTGAAGTTCCTTCGTTTCCTTCAGATTACTCCTATAGGCTGGCCGGTTTGGAATGGAGGCTCCGGGTACAAAATCAATTTGGTGCTCTATTCCTCGGATGGGTGGTAAACCGCTTGGCGTATCCTCCGGGAAGACGTCACCAAAATCCTGCAACAAAGAGACAATAACACTAGGCAAAGAAGAATTTAGCTCGTTAGTATTCAAAAGCGCTTCTTTGTATACAAGTACAAGAAGCTGATTACAAAGTATCGCTCTTTTTACTTCACTAGCCCTCGCATAGAAATTCTTTTGCCTCCTCTCAAACTTGCTCTCAATAGTCACTGTTTTTCCACTCTACTCTCTTTCTTTTCCTCACCACTATCTCTCTTTTTCTTTTCAGCTCTCCGTTGCTCCTCCTCACTTTGCAACTTCAACTGATCGGCATAGGCTTGCTGTGGCGGTAAAGGTGCAAGAATGATTGTTCTCTTGTTCATCTCAAATGAATATTTATTGGTGAAGCCGTCATGTTTAACTCTTCTATCATATTGCCATGGTCTTCCCAACAACATATGGCCAGCTTGCATAGGAACCACGTCACAAAGCACTTGGTCCTCGTACCTACCAATGCTAAAGGACACCAAACCTGCTTGTTCACCCTCACTTCACCACTATCATTCAACCACTGCAGCTTGTAAGGCCTCGGGTGCTTAGTCGTGTGCAATGCTAGCTTCTCCACCATTGTCGTGCTAGCCACATTAGTGCAACTTCCTCCGTCTATCACCAAACTACACACCTTGCCTAGCACTAGGCACCTAGTGTGGAAAATATTCTCGCGCTGCTCCTCATCCTCCTTTGCTTGCGTGCTAAGCGCTCTTCTTGCAACTAATAACTCACCCTGGATGGCGCTCTCCTCTTCTTCGACGTCCTCCAAAGGTGGCATAGCTTCAGCACCTTCTTCATCCGTCTCATATTCCCCATTATCCAGAAGCATCATTACTCTCTTATTCGGGCATTGAGTGGAAACATGGCCCCTTCCTTGACACTTCCGATTTCGATTAATGTATTGATTATTCCTCTCGATTTTCACCTTTTTGGAACTTCAAACGAATCGAAAAGCAAGAACCCTTTTCTTGGCTGCCCAAACAGACCAATCACAACCCAAACAGATCAATTGTATGCTAGGACAAGTACGTTTTCACCAAGAACTCAAGAAACAGGAATCCCAATGAAATATGGACAAAATACGAAGCCAAATTTCGAAAAAAATTGAGCGAAAATTTCATCTCATGAAAAAGTGATTTTTGGAACCCTTGGAACCTATAGAATCTGAATGCTAAAAGAAATAAAGTCAAATTTCGGAAATTTTTTTTTTTTCCCTGACCTAGAGTCACAAGTCTACTAGGGTTTTATGGTGTTTGCAACAATAGCCGCCACAACTTTCAAAACCTAGAAATAAAGTCAAGCCGCCACAACTATCAAAACCTAGAAATAAAGTCAAGTCTAGGGTTTTATATCAATACCAGCCGCCACAATTATCAAAACCTAGAAATAAAGTCAAGTCTAGGGTTTTATGATGTTTGTAATACCAGCCGCCACAACTATCAAAAGCCACCGTAATATCAAGTTAACTAGGAATCAAGAGAATCGCAACTAGAGATTTTCACAAACAACAAATCGAACACAACTTTAATCTGGACAGATTATGAATGGACAGATTTGCGAATATGGTTTAGCAACGAAATTGAAGATTTCGACTTTGAACAACCAGATGAAACAAAATAAGCAGATCCATGATAAGTAGATTTATAACCAGATTCGGAAGTTACTTAGCAAGAAGAACAGATTCGCAATACCAAGAACAGATTTGTAAGAACAAGATCCGAAATAGCAAGAACAGATTCGTAATAACAAGAACAGATTTGAGAGAGCAAGATCTAAAACAGCAAGAACAGATTCGTAATAACAAGAACAGATTTGTAAGAGCAAGATCCGAAATAGCAAGAACAGATCCGTAATAACAAGAACAGATTAAATAAAACCTGGATAGAAAGAATCGCTCTGATACCAATGATGTGAATCGCAACCGTATTTCTATTCAATATGACGAATCCGCGACCCTTGACGTTGAATACGTAAGAACCTTGGAATCACGCGAAGATGATGGAGGTGGAATCTCGACCCAATCCCTAAAATGAGAATGAACCTTGGTATAGTCGAAGACAAACAATCAATTGATGAGTTAATTGATTGATAAGTCGAAGAACAACAAGAATTAAATTCTGGCTGTTCGAGATGTTCTTAAAACACAAGAGGTGAAAACACACTCAAATTTTGTATTAGAAAACAAAGCTGCCTCATACAATAGAGCTGCCTCCTTTAAATAGGAGGAGAATAAGCAAACCCTAATCAAACCCTAAGGAAACCCTAAAAACGAAAATAACAAAACAAGCCCAATTCTAAGGCAACAAAATAATAGAACACTCTAAATAAGCCCAAAAACACTCTTAGTAGGCCCATCACTCTAAATACTAATTATACATAATCCATGGGCTGCAAATAAATAAAAACAATAATAAAACGCCCTAATTATTCTACGTCTTCTCGGCTAAGCATTATTCTCCATTCTCGTTCTCCATCTCCTTGAATACTTCTCCAAGCTCCAGCTTTATTCATCAACTCTTGGACCACGATCATGAGTGCTTCCTTGATCTTCTTAGCTCTAGCTCGGGTGATTGGACCACTTGGAACCCGGATGGGATCTGCATAGTCTTCACTCCATGATCCAGCTCGTGTGCTATCCTCAGGCTCATCAAACTAGCTACAGAGAAAAGACACCAAAAAAGCAATGACAATGACTCATCCAACCACATGAGCATGATTTTGATTGAACAAATAAAATCAGAGCGATCAAACAACTTGGAAGCTGCTGCCCAAACTCCAATCAAAGGTGAACATTTTTTTTATTTTTTATTTTTTGATCGGAGACAACTGCTTTTATTGATATGAATCATAAAAAGCAAGTACACAAGTGCAGATACAAAGCCAATAGAAGAGATGGTCGACCAGAGGTCCAAACAAGCAACGACTAGAAAAACATCAGCTAACAGAAGTCCTATCAAACAATAATAAAACAAGTAAAATTAAATTTGCCTGAACCAGACAGAGCATCCCCCAATGATTTATGAAAGCAGCACTGCCCCCCAATTGTTAGAAATCTCCGAGATTGATAAGTTTCCAAATAAATTGGATGTGTTGGCCCAAAGTGATGCAACCATCTTGATTTTTCTCCACACCTCTTCTAAGTCTGCATACTTATACTCAAACACACTTGCATTTCTTTCTTGCCACAATGACCACACCACTGCCATATAGCAACATCTCCATAAGATTTTGGCCTTCCTTATGTTGCCACTGAATTGCCAAACAATGCATAAAAATTCATTCCAATGCTTAGGTAAAGCCCCAAAAACTTCAAATATTAATCTAGCTTTGTCCCAAAACAGTTGAGCAAAATTACAATGTAACAGAATGTGATCTATTGATTCACTATCCTTTTTGCAAAGTATACACTAAGAAGCGGAAATAGCACGAGATGGCCTTCTGATTGAAGAAAGTCACACATGTTGACTCTTCTCGAAGATGCCAACCAAGCAAACACTTTTAAGTTTGGGAGGAATACCTACCTTCCAAATCATTTTGTACGGCACAAAAGGAACATCCTCCGAGGGGTGGACAAGCAAATCAAAGAAGGATTTACATGAGAAATACTATAAATTCTAGGATAAGCAGAAGCAAGTGATCTAGATCCAATCCAATGATCTTCCTAAAATCGAATGATATTCCCCATGCCCACCTTAGGTCTAATAAAAGAGTTGAAATACTCAATGCCCTTAGAAATTGCTTTCCAAGGATTGCGAAGAGACCCTCTTATCACCACTTTTGTGTCCCAACTGCCATTCATCTCCAAAGCCACTTACCCAAGAGTGCCTCATTCTCTTTTGCTAGGTTGCCAATACCCAAACCCCCCATGATTTTTATAATTTTATTGAATATCGAAATGGGCATTTTAAAGAGGGAGAGGTAATAACTGGGCAAACTTTCAAGAACTCCAGAAAATGATCATAGCTACTGCTCCTTCCCTCCAAAACTCTTTGATTTCTCTCTTTCCACACTAGCCAACTCTAACCAACTCTTTGGGAACACCCCTATAACACCATACTGAACATCAATCTAGCCCAAACTCCTCTAGAGAAGGTACAATGAATTCAGTTTATTTGCCTTTAAGTGGAATACTTGGTGGTAATTTTTAATCAAGAATTTTAGATTTTGTTAACTTTGATTAGGTCAAATTTATATGGGCATACTGCTCTTTTAGCCATAATATTCACATCATCCACAAAAATGTAACAAAAAGAGAGATCACTGTAATTTACTATAACACAGGGGAGGTGTTTGCAATAAATTTAAAACACAGAAGGTTACTATAATAATTCTTACAAATAAATACAACACACCCAAATGGATGAGACTCAGAATGTGGTCAATAGGTTTTGACTTTGCATCGTCTTTGAAGAAAAACATCTCTTGTACTTGGGCACCTTTTCCGCCAGTTGAGTAAATAGACTAAAATAAAGCTTCAGGACGATTTGTCGATGGCAATTACTTGTGACATTTTTCCATAACGTATATCATATCTATTCCAATGAAGGGTGGGTATTGTGTTGCTTAACTACTCGAGAGACTTTGCCTTCCATCTTTCTATAATTCATCATTTAGGATAGGTCTTGGTGTAAATTTTATGGACTTCATCCAATAAAATTAAACGCTCATAAATATACATAAATTAGAATAGAGCTTCTTCAGATCACTAAATATTAAATTAAGTGCGTACCACCATAGGAATGCGGCTATTTTCACTGTAACCTTCAGATCTTAAGTTGACAAAATCAATTTCTATACCATCTATGTGCATCTTTGCTGTTTCCAAGTGTTTTGATTGTTCAGGATTGCTGCAATGTTAAAGGATGGCATATGATTAGTTATTATAATTTGTCATAAGCCTACAAAGACATGAAAAAACAGCAGCATTAGAAAACTTGAAGGTGAAAATAAGGCATTTAATCTTCGGTGTAAAAAGGATTAAGGAAGAGACATAGGATGGGTGAACTGTAAGATTGGTCTACGAAAAAGATGCAAGCTGGTCTAGGAAGTTTCTGAATCTAGCTTTGTCCTTTTCAGAACAACATCAAATTTATTTGATAGAGGCTTTCTTAGTTTAAAGATTCAACTAATGCTTCTTCAGATAAACCAAAGGCATATCAATCAACTCTGACTTTAAAAAGAGGGATCTCAGTCAACTTGTAATCAATGCAATGCAATAAATATCTTTGCAAACCAAATAAAATCATAATCATGTCAGAACTAGGTGGCAGGTGCATACCTCCAGCAGCAATAAGATTAAAAAACAAGAGTATCACTTTCCAATACATCATAAAGTGAACTTTCTCATTTAACTTGGAGCAACACCAACAAAAAAATGAACAAATGTCTAGACACTTTTAGTAAAGTCTCACTTTTTGTAGCATATCGTATTGTTATTTTCATGTTTTTAGATATTGCGAGTTTGGTCATAGGAGGCATTAGTTGTCTTTGTACAACACATAAGTAAGGAATCTCACAGATTTAGAAATTTATCGTGGTTTGTCTGTTATCTATATTGGTATATTTAAGCTTTTATTATTGAAGCTAGTGACAGCTTAAGCCTTTAAGGGCCAAATGGGTAATTTACGCTTAACATAAATACAAAAATGACATGAAACGGACTTTTACTTGATCTTTGACAGGGAATACACATAACACATGTTTGACAAAAATTATCATGGGAACAAGTTCATCTTCGAAGTATCGTTTCCTTCCAATATTTTTCTAGTGGAGCTTCCCTCATTTCTTCCTTTCAGCATTTTCCTCTTCTTGTGCAGGAGAGATCCACAATCCATCTCAATCTTAGAGAGTGCTCTATCTACCGCTGATGGTGAACAGGTTATTATTGCGTGTGGGGGTTGGCTTACCTGGTCCAATGCTATTAGGGATTTCCGTATAGTGAGAGATAAGAGCATATAAAGTTTACAAATTGGGTAAAGAACATAATTACAGCAGCACAATACCGAAACGAAGAGCTCGAACAACTCGTAGGGGATCATCCAAATGGCTAATCTACGCTTACGATGGTCTACATAATTAATTGAACAAAATATGAGTTTATGGGCTAAATTGAAGCTAGTGACAGCTTAGGCCTTTATGGGCCAAATGGGTAATTTATGCTTAACATAAATACAAAAATTACATGAAACAGACTTTTACTTGGGCAATGCCATTTGTGACCCACAGACACACCATTTGATCTTTTGACAAGGAATACGCTTAGCATATGTTTGTCAAAACCAGATTTTTTTATTAGCTTTCAAATTATTATGTTCTATAAAAAGGATGAAGAGAGAGAAAGTTGATGTAAAATGAGCATGTATTTCATACGTCCATTTTACAAATAATGCAATATCTTCACAAGCATTGAAGCACCACCTTTTATACAATGTGCCTACGCGCGTGGTGTAAAAGGGACGTCCTTGGTATATATGTGGGTGGGTGCTATGAACCAAACTAACAACTTGGGCTAGCAATTTTGGGAGAACCCGGCAGGTTACAATAGAAAAAACAAAAAACAAAAAAAAGAGGGAGATCAAGGACAAAGACTCCCCCACTCCTGTATAACCATTTTCCCACCAAAGAAATGCTTTGTATGTACAAACTTTTCTAATGCCCAAACCTCCCTCAACTAGATGCTGAGAAACTGGACTTCAACTACACAAATGATCCCTTGAAGCCAAACCATAAGAAATTCCTATCGACATCACCATAATCCTCTTTCCCAAACTAGAAGGATTTTAAGGAGACAAAGGTCAAACACGGGGAGCCTACACAAGCAAGAAAGGAAAGAAAACATTTCTCCCATCTAATCACCTAAAAATTCTCACTACTACAGAATCCCAAAGGAGTTAAGCCTAGGATTAACCGGTGATTTCAGGTAGTGCTTTTTATGAGGAAAGGTGCATAAGTTTTAGAGAAGTGCACACCATACGCACAAAAAATCTGACGTGAAAGTGCTATTTCTCACAAAAGGCTGTTGAAATCATCTATCTCAACCGGCGTTTTTTAGAAAAAGGACGCTTTACTCAATTGATAGAGTCCTGGAAAAAAAAATATTATTGCTTCTAAGCTCAATCTCTTCCTCGAACCTCGGTCTCTTAAATCTACCTATGCTGCTCAAGTTTGCTTCTTATACTTTTGTTGCTTACCAACCCATATTTTTTCCATGAGTGATGGACTGGACTGCTGTATTATCTCCAACTTCACCCTTTTAGGTTTTTCGTTTAATTGGTTTTGTCTCATTAGAATTGATGCTTTCAATAATAATGTTGATGCATTTTTCCCTCTTTCTTCAGATTTTTTTCCCAGTAAGAGTATTACGTGTTCGAGAATATGTGTGTTGAATTGGTTTTACGAATATCATGAAATTTTAGATTCTTTTTTTAACAAAGAAAAAAGGGAAGGCCTAAGTCTCGAAGACTTGCATAATAAGACCAAGAAGTTCTTAAAACACAACACACAACAATAAAGGAAAATGGATGAACCATCACACAGAAAGTTATACAAAAAAATACAGGGAAAAAGAGAAAGACATATACCGTAGGATTCTGTTTTTCTTTCCCCAAAGATGATAAGTACTCATTTAATTTTTCAGTGAATTCTGTGCCCAACATGTTGTCAAGGGCAATATCAATATCATTACATGGTTGCCCTAGAAGCTGCATTGAGAATGATCCATATCAGATGCAATGAAATAGACGAAAACAGTTAAAATAATAATCAAGTGCAACAGGAAAAAAAAATGTAATTTAAATACCTAATCTCATTCTGTATCAACTGAGAATTACCCCTACCAAAGTTAAACATAACTATTTTCTGCATTCTTACTCACAAAATAATAGTCCTCAAAAACTTCTCCAGGAAAAAAATTATGTTCTCCAAGTCTCCATTTATCTCCAGCACTTCACTTTGATAGTACTTATCTTATGAAGAGAAGCATTCCATAGTAGGGCACTATAAAATGGACGAAAATGAACAATAGTTTCAACTATAGGGAAAGTAAAATCCTTACTCAACTGTGATTGTATGATGAATGCTATACTAATATTAATTCTAATTTCCAGTTCTAAGATCCGGGCAGACTCTTTAACTCTTTCCGGAGGTTTCCTTACTGTTCCCGCTACAGGACTCCTTGGGGGCTGCCGTCCCCCTAGCCATCCACTGCCACTACAGCCCCTAGCTCCCTCCACTCCCAGGCGCAACTGACTGCTTCGCCTAACTCGGATTCAAATTGATACTAGTCTTTCTGCATTCTCAGGTCTGTCATTGCCTGCCAAGAGTGGACGGATTGGCTGCCGTGGGCCCACTAAACCCTAGCCCCTTGGGGCCTGGGGAGGCAACCTTAAAGGCGTAAGCAACTTTCTATCAACTCAAGGCAGGAAATGCGCATAGCCAAGATGGAATTGACACTAGTAGACCACTACTCGATGGTGGAACACATGACTTGTAGTAGATGACTAGTCTGTCTTCAACCAATTATCATATATAGAGATTCATGTCATTGTGTAAAGAAATGGCCACTAAGAGAATGATCACTTTGACATAGCTTTTCAATCAACAAAGGGCGGTACTAATGAGCCTACATAGCACTCAGGTTTCCAATCATCTATAATATGGAAAATGCACGTTAATAAGGTCACCTTGAAGGAAGATAGGCATGTTCACTAAAAACATTTGTTTGAGACCTTCTAACCACCTAGATATAGAGACCTAAGTGGAACCCAAGGGAAATATTGTTAAAAGGCCTTAGGAATAACGCGGGTGTACCCAACACTTGGGCTGATTTTTTTTCCGTTTATTTTAACTAGATTTGTGTGCAAATGGAATGCGTGTGTAGTTCAATTATATATAATTTGAATAGAAAACGCTACAAAAAATTAAAAATGATAAGTGGCATAGTTGTTTAGAGCTACACTATCCTCGCTGACAATGAAAGTTCGAATCTTGTTGCTTACGCTATAATATAAATATTTTTGTGAAATAAAAAAGCCCACAAGGGAAAAATTGGAAAACCAAAAACCAGATACTGCTTCAACAAAAACCGAAATGCCTTCCGGCTTTATATAATAGTGTATTATTGATACAATAATACTAATAATCAAATTCAGCTGTTACAAAGGCACAAGAGTTCTCCAAACAAACATTCCACATAATTCAAACACAAACAGAAAATTTTTACATAAAGCGGCAAAAGCACCATCTTTTAGAATACCGCTCAAGGAGTGTATAGCCATCTCCATCTGGCAGTGTAAGAAGATTTCGTTAAACCACTAATATTATATATATGATTTCATACTCGATTCCAATTATTTTGACCACAATTGGATTATTTGCATGAGTACGTAAACCAAGTGTGTAGCTATTGTTAAAGGAATAAAAGAAAAAAAAGGTTTTAAATAGCTAATCCAAACCCTCTAGAAATGTTTTCTCGATGTATATTTATATGGAAAATCACTGCTTATGCATGTTATTAAACAGGTAGTTACAATTTATGTACCATATATCAATAAGGTGTGTCTGTTTACAAAATCAAAAGTATGTAAACATAATAAATAAGAAGGTGAATTTTATGTATGAACGTTGTGTTTGAAATTCTGTCAATGCAATACCATTATAAATACAAGAGAACCCAACAAAAATGCAAAAAGTGTAACAAACCTTGTCATGAACCCAGCCACCGACTACTCAAATCTGAGTTTGCAGACTGAAGCAGCCAACAACTTGAAGCAAAAGTTCAAATATCTGGCTCTCCTTGTCCGTTAGATCGATCTTTTCTTTCAATTGAAAGGTAGGTGGTGATGTTGTTTTAGTCATCGTCCTTGCACTATAACAAATAACAACCTCAAAGCATTACTCCCTCCATCAAAATCATTTTTGTATATGGATATCGATGTTTTAAAATTCGAAAGGCGTATTTGAGGCGTAAGACTCAGTTTTAGAAAAAAAGAAAATTATAAAATAATAAACCAACACAAAGTTCAACTTAATAATGCAAAAAGTTAAACAAAAACTAGAACAAAATCATCAAAAGTCATCACATGGTTCATCATCAAACAACACAAACCAAGTGTGTCTTCAAACAGAAAGTTATCACAAGCACAAAACAAGTAGCAGAATCAAGTTCCCCTATGAAAAAAAATATGAACAATATTGATCTAAAAGTGATCTGTTTTTGTACCCTAAGTCCTTAACAACATATGAAAAAAATTACAAATCTAAAATTAAACTCATTGATATGTTGTTTTTGTTTTTTTGTTTTTTTTTTATAGGAAACAGAAACTTTTATTAAAAAGCCAAAAGGAAAAATACAGCTACATCAACGAGATAGTTAGAGAACAGAGGATAAGACATCCACCAAAAGCTCTAACGACCTGGACAAGAACAAACAGCAGCCAACAAGGGACAAAACAAACAGACCAATCAACCCCCTACAACACTAAAACAATCTAAAGAGAACAAAAACCGATCTGAAATATCAAAAATCCCCGAGGCTTTTGCCCAGTGCCCAACCAAAAAACAAGAAAATTCCCAAATATCCACCGGATCACTATTTCTATCTTCAAATATCCTCCAGTGGTGTTCAGACTAGATCAGTCACGCTATAGCCAAAATAGAGAATCGCCACAACTGCTTGATTTTCTTGCTATTCTGCTTGAAACGCCATTTAATTACAGTCTGAAGCATGTAATGTTGCTTGATATTGACCAACTTTTTAATCGTGTGGCCGTTGGTGGTTCCAACAAATCCAGCGGTGTAGAATTTATCTAGGTCAATTTCTTTTTTGTTTATTTTTTCACTATGAACTACAGCCCAAAACACTCTCTCTCTCTCTCTCTCTCTCAAAAGTTCTGACTTTTTTTCACAGAACTCTCTTTGCTAATCTTCAAAAATATCCTCTCTCTCTCTCTCTCTCTCTCTCTCTCTCTCTAAATCCCTCCCTAAAATTTTCTTCTCTTCACAAAACTCTCCCCCTAATTTTGTAACCTGCTCATTTTTTTGCCTCTTTACTTTGTTTTAGTGGTTGTTGACAATTTCGTTGAATTCGGTTGTGTGGATTTTATGGGTGGGGTTATGGTGGGGTGGGGATCTTCAAGTGTGGCGTGGTGGAGGCTGTAAATTTCTTGGGTTTTGATGGGTGGGTTTTCAGCCAAAGGATTTTGTGTCGGTTAATGTGTTTTGGGGGATTTTTTCTGCTAGATTAATTTTTGAATTTAAAGAGAATGTTCTAAAAATTGCTAGGCGCTCCTAGGTCGGCGAGGGGGGGCCTAGCGCCTAGAGGATTAATCGGTCAAACGATTTTCTATTAAAAATATTATTTTAGGTAACATAATACTAACAAAACATAATATACCTTTCAAATTAATATTAATTTTCTAACATCCAACTAATAAAACATATATTACAAAAAAGTCAAAACTTTAAAAGCATAAATAATTAAAATTAGTAAAAAGAAAGTAAATAGGGGTGAAACTACAAATAACTAAAAATATAAGGGGTGAAAATAATAATAAAACTTAATAAACCAAGACCAAACCTAATACTCCGTATATATCATCTCTTTCCCCGTACAAACTAGCCCCCATTCCGCAGCAACCATCAAAACAAAACCCTAAACCCAAGCTCTCAGCCCCAACGACTTCTCAGCCCCAACCCATCTTAGCTTCGACGATTTCTCGACAACTTCACAGGTACGATACTCTCTCTCTCTCTCTATCTATCTCCGTCTCTCTCCATCTCAATCTCCTTCTCTCTTCCACGTCTCAGCTAACCAGTGGAAAAATCAGCGCCTGGACGAAAAATCGACGCGTAATTGGCGCCTAATCACCCCGGTGCCTAAACAAAACGACTAGCCCTAGGCCGGGCGGGGAAGCCCCGATTTCCGCCTAATCGCCGCCTAGGCGCAATTTTTAGAACACTGTTTAAAGATCCTCATTCTGATTCTAAAAAATTTAGATGATTTTTGTTTTTAAAAGAACCTTTTACATTGTCTGACTGGCTGCGCTGCACTGCACAGAGGATAATAACTCAACACGACCCATTTATTAAACATGTTCGTCGTCCCCGATTATAATTTTTTTTTATAGGAAAAACTGAAATATATTAATAATGAAAAAAAAAGGTACAAGGCAAATAATGTTAAAATGACAGAGGATAAGGCATCCACTGATATTACATCCTTATACCAAAATCTAAACACTAGAAAAAGGCAAATAAGGGGCCAACAGTCAGAACTACACACACCAATTTTGGAACATGCACCCATATATCATCAATCTTGCCACTCTTTCCTTTGAAAATCGTTTGATTTCTTTGTTTCCATAGCAGCCAAGCCATTGCTAGTGAAGCAAATCTCCACAACATTTTAGACCTCTAACAATTCTGAAGGAAACTCCACTTAATGATGCTGAAAGCTGACCCATCTTTTGGGGAAAACCACCACTAACCCAAACTGAGCCATCAACTTAGCCCATATTGCATTAGAGAAGCTGCAGTGAAGCAAGATATGATCAATGTTTTCTCCGTCCTCCTTACAAAGACTGCACCAAGACAGGGACAAACACATATATGGTCTTCTCAATTGAACCATGTTGCAAGTATTCACTTTCCCCAAAGAGGCAAGCCAAGCAAAAACTTTAACATTAGAAGGAAATCCACTTTTCCATATCACATTGAATTGAGGAAAAAGAGGAACGGAGGACGATTTCAATAGGATTTCAAAGTAGGATTTGCAGGAAACAAACCGGAAGAGTGCCCCACCCAAACTCTTTTGTCCGGAATATTAATGTCTAACCTAAGACTCTCAATGATATTCAATGATAAGATGAAATCCTCACAATCCCTATTACTAAAATTCCTCAAAAATTCCAACACCCATTAATGATTAAACTGAGAGGATCAAGAAGGAATATATTGGATTAGCATGTTACGATTTTTAGTTAGACGATATAAACAAGGAAAAGTTTCTTTTAGAGGATATTCACCCACCCATCTATCTTCCCAAAATTGAATCCTATACCCTTTTCCTACAATGAACTTAGTGTTTCACAAAATTGTCCCATCCTTTGCTTATGGATTATCATAGGGAAGCATTAATAACCACATTTGTATCCCATCCATTTGGCTGAATGCCGAATTTTCTTGCTATATAATAGAATGCCAAAGTGAATTATGTCCCATACTTCCATGGGAAATCTCCACAACCACTTATCGAATTCCCAATTCTAATTTGACCCATACCATGCTAACTTGACACCCTAACCTGTTACTTCCAATTGAGTTAGCAAGTTGTTTTGAAGTTTATATATTGTAGTCATGTATGACACATAGTTCAAAATATAAAAGAGGTCAAAGTATTGGATTAGCGAGGTCATATTAAAGTTGGGTAAAATTTTCACATTCCAATATTTTCTCTTACAATGTTAATCAAACATAGTCGTGCATTTTCCAGCAGACTAAACCCTTTTGCAACATTTATAGATAATTAAACAAAGTACAGCATTGTTTTTCCGATATTGCAAATAGTGCCAGAGGCACGGGCACACCCTAGTATGAATAAAAAAAACCAACACATTGTAATTCTATTCTAAAATATGCCTCCCTTAATGTACAAACCCCAACATCAATCACACATTGTCTATATACACTATATATACCGTACGAAATACTAGAAAATAACTTAAAATTGAGTGCAAAGGGCTTTGATTTTGTGTTCTGAAATTCCAAGTTCTAGTATAGGAGTAGTAAAAAACAAAAATAGCTAAGTAAAGATTCAAAACCATCCGATTTTGTGGGGGGGCTTACCGGAGAGAAGACCAGAGACGATAGAGCAGAGTGAGAGATTCCGACGGAGGAATGGAGAACCGGCGGAGGATCGGAGAAGTGAGGAGACGGAGTACTGGAGGGAGAGACTGAGATTGAGAGGGTTTTTGAGAGTGATGGTTTTGCGCCTTTTGAGTTTCAATCGATGGTCCAAAAAAATAGAAAAATTTTCAAATCAGCCGCATAAATTTTAATATCTTTATTTTATATTTTAACTTAATTTAAATTAAATATATCTGAATAATATATATATTATAAATAATTTAATAAATTAATATTTATAAGACTTCATTTATACACTAATATGGCAGAAATCAATTAAGTCTTAATTCAATCATTGTCCAGAAGAAAAAAAAAGTCTTAATTTAATCGTATAAGTTTACTGCTTAATTATTAGATTACTTAATATCTTTATTTTATATTTTATTTTAAATTA